>JABUIW010000025.1:5805117-5816968 GCA_013363375.1 Menidia beryllina | reverse complement strand
GCTTAATTACAGCTACTTTAAAGTACTGTGGCACATAGCCTGTTAATAAGGACAGATTGATCACGTCTAGCAGAGAAGTACCGACTAAGGGTAGGACTTCTTTAAGCAGCCTAGTCGGGATGGGGTCCAAGAGGCAAGTTGAAGGTTTGGATGAAGAAATGATTGATAGCTAGAATTTTATCGTTAAAGAAGCTCATGAAGTCATGGCTAGTGAGAGCTATTGGAATACTTGATTCAATAGAGCTGTGGCTCTCAGTCAGCCTGGCAACAGTGCTGAAAAGAAACCTGGGATTGTTCCTATTTTCCTCAATTAAAGACGAGTAATATGCTGCTTTGGCATCACGGAGGGCCTTCCTATAAGCTTTAAGACTATCTTGCCAAGATAAACAAGACTTTTCCAGCTTTTCAGCTATACTGATAATAACTATTTTTTAGCCATGTTAGTTCTTTACATAATTTACATTTGTGTATTCATGGACTTTTTTGCATTTATATAATGCCAATGTGCCATCTTATGGCACTTCAAAAATATGCAGTTGTTCAATTCAAGCCATTAATAATCCAATTCATTCTAACCCATTTAGATCAATTACATTCCACACTGGTCCATTTACAGGGCGATTAGTCATTAAGTTAGCAAATGAAAAATAACAAGAATTTTGTTCATTCGACCTCTCCAGATCAGGGGTCACCAACCTTTTTTAAACGGAGGGCTACTTCATGGGTACTGAGTCACACGAAGGGCTACCAGTTTGATACACTCTTCTGAAATAATACATTTGCTCAATATGCTTTTAGCTATACTTTATTAATAATCATTAATGATACTCATCTGTGACAACAGTGACAACAAAATGGGAAACATATCAATATCCACCACTTTATCTCTATTTATCTCAGCATAAATTTTCAGCTGATTACTTACAGTACATCACTACGTTTACATAGGAGTTTTCACTTTCACTCATTTTCACTATCCATCCATCCATCCATCCATCCATTATCCTCCGCTTATCCGGCTCATTTTCACTAGCCACTGACAAACCCTTTTAATAAATCATGAACTATGTTGCACCATGTTTCAAAAAGTTATCAATTATCTAATGTTAAAGAAAAATCAACTCACATATTTAAAAGAGATCTTGTCACATTTTGAATTCATGATCTTTAACAGATTGGCATTGCATGCTTGTAATATGGTGTGTAACTTGACACTGCAACTGTGAGTGCGTATTTCAGATGTGCTTTTTCTGCCCGTTTCCGGTGGCTAGTTAGCATGCTAGCTTTTGTGGCACGAAGTGAAGTGTCTCTCCACATTCTGCCGCTTCGCCACAGTTGCCCCGCAAATCAGACACACGCAGGTTTCTTTTGCAGTCGTAAAAAAGAACTCCTCCCATTCGTTGTGAAAGTGATAAGTTCTCTTTCGTTTTTCTCCCATGTTTTTGGGGTAAGAAACTGCACCCATCTCTGTTGTGCCCGCTAGCTTACTCTCCACTGACACGGGCTTTGTTTTGTCACGTGCACAATACTGACCTTTGAACTAGAGAAAACTTAAATTTAATATATAATTAACATATTTTTAAGATATTGTCATTTTGAATCAAATCTATATGAATGCAAGTTTGATTAAAAAAGAATAGCAACGGAACAAAATTAAATTTTAGACGCAGCTCACTATTGAGTTGTGCTATTTTTAGAACAGGCCTGCGGGCGACTCGTGTGGTCCGTGCGGGCGACCTGGTGCCCGCGGGCACCGTGTTGGTGACCCCTGCTCCAGATGTTTATTAGTTGTGTCTCTGGTGAATATAAATTCAAATAAAACAAAAGAACGTGTGTCAGAATTCTTTTTATGTTAAATGTTATAAAGATATGTGCTTTATCTGAATAAAAAAATCGATTAATTACATTTTCTATTGGGTTTAGTTGAATATGAATAATGAATGTGTTCTGAAAAACAGGATCAAGACATATGGTGAGTTATGTAGTCCCTGATTTACTTTAAAGGTAAATATAAGGAACTACATATCAAAATGTATCGAAGCAACATGATAGTTTCTATCAGAGTAAAATTACGATGATCACGATGATCAATGACAAACAACTTATCATGACGATTATCACTTTACATTACTATGCACATAAAGAGAAGGTTAAAGTCAAGTAATTATTTTTTTAAAAACCTAATCAGGTTTCAAGATATCTACAAAAGGTTTGCCTTGAATGACACATTATGTCTGAGATACAATTTCCTCTTTGTATTTTATTTTTTGCATAAGCAGTTGTTTATTTGAGCCTTTGGGGGACTGGGGGTCTTTCTGTGTGGAGTTTGCATGTTCTCCCTGTATCTGCGGAGGTTCCTTTTGGTTCCTCCCACCGTCCAAAAACATTCATGTTAAGTTAATTGAACACTCTATCTTTATACATGTGTGGCCCTGGGACGAATGGTGACCTGTCCACTGTGTTCTCCATATACCACCCAATGTCAGCTGGGATAGGCACCAGCCCCACTTTGACCCTAGACAGAGGTATAGACAAATGGATGGCTAACTGGGGCGGCACCATTGCCTCACAGCAAGACGGTTTGAGTTTTTTTCCCGGTTTGAGACTAAAACCTGAATCAAACATTTCTGTATGTTTGCAGGTTTTCCCTGTGTCTGTGTAGGTTCCTTCAGGGTACTTCCATTTCCTCTCACTGTCCAAACAAAAAAGCATGGACATTGTGCATATGTGCCTGTTTGACCTGCAATGGACTGCAATGGACTGGGGACCTCTCGCCTGCTCGCACTCTGGCTCATTGTCACTAACCCCGTTGGGAATAAGCAGTATTGATGATGGATGGATCATTTTTGTTTTGCAGTAATTCAACTAATTAAACTGCAGTTATTGGGCAACTTAAATGGCTGTAGAATCTTGTATAGTTAGTAGTGACTAAAACTTAGGTAAATAATCATTTCTAAAGGGCTTAACATTAACATTATGTTTCCAAACATTATTGCCAATCCCCAATTTACTTCACCAAGGCATGGATGAAAGACACTACAGTACATTTTTTTCAGCTTATTTGAAGTTACTGCATTTTCAACCGATTTGACGTGGTCACTGACTTTTTGCTGCTTGCTCTATGTATTTATCAAACAGTCATAAGTCAAGTCAAGTCAAGTCAAGTCAACTTCATTTATATAGCACATTTAAAATAACCAAGGTTGCCAAAGTGCTGTACATAAAAAGCATATATATGTGATTTTAATGTAAAAATAAATAAATACATAAATAAATAAATAAATAAGATACATAAATAAATGAATAAATAAGATACATAAAAAAGGTAAAAAAGGTGCCCTACCTCAACCTAAGGTTACAATGTCAAAAGCCAAGTCAAATAAGTGGGTTTTTAAACAGGACTTAAACTCCTCTATAGTCTGGGCAGCTCTTATATTAAAAGGAAGGCTGTTCCAGAGCTTTGGGGCGACCACACTAAAGGCTTGATCGCCTTTAGTCCTCAGCCTCGTTTGCGGGACCACCAGCAGCAGCTGACTGGATGATCTCAAAGTTTTTACGGGATCATAAGAGTGCAGCAGGTCAGACAGGTATTTTGGCGCGAGCCCATGTAAGGCTTTAAATGCTATTAGTAGAATTTTAAAAGCAATTCTGAATTGCACCGGGAGCCAGTGGAGTGAGGCCAGAACTGGGGAAATATGGTCACGCTTACGTGTTCCAGTGAGGAGACGGGCAGCTGAATTCTGTATGAGTTGTAGACGATGGAGCAGTGACTGGTCAATACCAACATACAGGGAATTGCAATAATCTAGGCGTGATGTGATGAAAGCGTGAGTTACTTGTTCCAGGTCGGTGGGAGATAGATAGCCTTTTATCTTTGCCAGGAGTCTTAACTGGAAAAAGCTGTTTTTTACAACTGAGTTTACCTGTGTGTCAAATTTAAAGGCGCTGTCAAGGGTTACACCTAGGTTTCTGACGGTAGGCCTAATGTTGGGGCTGAGGGAGCTGAATGAACCAACGGGAAAATTTGAGGGGTTAGATCCAAACATGATAATCTCAGTCTTATTTTCATTGAGGTTGAGGAAGTTGTTTTCCATCCAAGCTTTGACGTCCTCTAGGCACTCCAGCAGTGGCTGTGCAGAATCCCCACAGCAAGAATTTAAAGGCAGATAAATCTGTACATCATCTGCATAGCAGTGAAAAGCGATATTATGTTTTCTGAAAATTGAACCCAATGGGAGTATGTATATTAGAAAGAGGATTGGGCCAAGAATGGACCCTTGGGGTACTCCAGATGTAAGAGGGGCTGTGTCCGAGGTGAATTCCTTTATGTGAACTGAAAAACTGCGATCCGTCAGGTAGGATTTAAACCATAGGAGTGCAGAGCCTGTGATTCCAACACTATGTTCTAGTCGGGATAATAAAATTCTGTGATCTACAGTGTCAAAAGCCGCTGTCATAAGGACTTTTCATGATACACAACGTAGGCTTTAAGTGGTTACAGGACACAATGCGGGATTGAGAGGTTAGTGGAGCTAGGTAACAGATGACTGAAGGGGAAGTATCAAAATGGGGTCAAGGAAAACTTCATCTGACTGCAGATGATTGTTTCGATCATTTCATTTTGTCTTTCTCATCAATTTAGCACAGGCCTAATCCTGTCCCACTGAAAGCAAACCAGCATAAAGACCTTTTTCGAGCTCCTCTAATCCCTACACTGCATCTCCAGTCCAGCCACTGCTGTCTTGTGATGTATTACATTTTCTTTTTACACAGCTGTTTGCTGATCATCCGCCTTTTTGTTGTAATGGTTTTGAAATTGGAAGCTCCTGGACCCTGAGCTTAGGGAATTTTCAGCCATTATTTTCCGTTCAATAGTGATGTGGCTGGTTAACTTTAAGTTCATCCTATGGTTCAGTACCTCCAAGCCAATAGACAGCCAGCCGCTGTTTTCTTTTTTGTCTTTATTAATCTTTACATTGCCTGAATATTGTTTATTTATAACTTCTTTTGAACAAGTTATTGTGTAGCTTAATTTTAGTTACTTAAATTTATTTAATTTTTCTCCACCTACTTAAGACAAAATTAAAAATCAATGTATATCTGCTCCCAACTTTTTCTCACTGGTTTATGAAAGTGCAGACATCCAACTGATGGTTCAAAGGTTTATTAACGGATTTGCCGTAATGCACGCCCAAGACCACCGTGAACACTGTAAAATACACGGTGGAAAATATACATCAATAAAACCTACATGAATTGTCAAATTAAACTTATCAAACAAAATATATATTTTCTAAATTGTCCGTACCGTATGCCCCTCCAACCAGAAGGTTAGGAGTTGCTAGAAGTCCCTTTTCTTCCGTTCTTTTTCCTTTTCTCTTGCACACGGACTAATTGTAAACAACTCACAGCAAAGGCATCACGTGATTTTGTGAAAACCCAATCGGGGACATCTCCATATAACATTGTTACAACATTTTCAAAAGTATTTACAAATTAATCGAAAATACACAAAGACATGAAATAGATATTAAAAGTAAAACATATTCATATTCACAAAAATAAAATAAATTCACACAGAAAAAATGCCCATGTAACTGCGTTCGTTACACAATGCAACTTTAATTTTAATGTAGTGAATGAATTCCTTTGTGAACTAAATATTAAAATCTTAATATGATTGACAGCTGGCAAACATCCCCTTCTTCAGGCATCTCCTGAAATATTTGTGCGCTAACGTGATCCAAGATATGACCTTGTTAGTGCAAAATTGCTATTTTGAGTCTGTATAACTGTGTTATCTTTGGTATTTTTCATAGATCCATCTTTGATGAATCAATAAGACATTTTTTTGTCAGATTTTAGTGAATTAATCACATAGACAAATATGCCTCTTATTATGGTCCGGTTCAGGGACTGAACTGTAAATGAATGATCAAGCATAGAAAATTGGAAAAAATATGTCTTTCAGAAAGCCTGCAGAACTATTGGTGAATGCTACTTGGGATAGTATCCCAAGGATACTATCAGATATAAACATATTATCACTGAATGATCCTACCCCGTCTTTCAAGGTTTTATTATGTCATTTCGTTTTTTGTCAAATTAGTTATTCAACACTCAAGGATGCAGTAAATCCGTACTAAAAGAGTTTTTTGGATCACCCATAATCAACCAATATCATTGTCCCAGATTTACTTTTGCCTAAATGTCGTAATCACTCATTTAAGAACACTTTAAATATGAAATATATGTATCTCGTATCAGACAAACGATATTGCTAATGTGTCCACATCTTGTTTTTATAGCCAAGCAGCATCCAATAATCCAATGATAACAGGGTAAGCTGTATTGCAAGTTGTGATGTTTCCCTAATGTTGACCATAATTAATCATTTAATCGAAAACATAGTTGATTAAATACACTGAACGTGGACTAAAAATAAGTGGCAAAGAGGCATAAAGTAATAAATCCTCCCCACAGTCCACAACTCAACCTTAAAAAAGCAGCATGGCATCATATTGTCAGTCAATGGAACAAATGGAAGCCAACATACAAAGAGGAGCTTTGGAATATCCTCTAAGAGGCCTGAACCATTCCTTAAGAAAGAGTAAATGGGGTTATTCCAAATGCTGTCATTCAAGCGTATTAAACGTGTTTAAATATTTTACCTCTTATATTTTAATTTACTTTTATTTTCAAATAAAAATATGAACACAATATGTATATTTGTTTGAATAACACTCAATTCATCATCCACATTTACGTCTTATAGTTTTGGTGTGCTTTAGTGCTGGTGTGAAGAAGAACCATATCTATTCTGGAAACTGTCCTTTGAAACAGTCCCAGTTTGAAAAATTAAAGCCAGTAAAAGCATTTAACGGAAATATACAACTCCCAGCATTTGCTCTTACATTTCTTTAACCACAACCAACAAAACTGATGCCATGACAACATTTGGTCATTGTTTGGTCTCTGATAAGGCATGTCTCTGGGAAATTCTGTTGATAGGCTGAATGCAAGTCCATTGAGGGATAAAGAGCTTCAACTTCAGAGTCGGAGAAAGTAACATGAGCTCTCTATTTGTGAGAGCCAGGTAGCCTGCTGGATCCTCTTGAAATGCTGGTTCCCTAACCAGCTTATTGGCATGACACAGGCTGTCTCTGCCTTATGCCCTCTGCTGTGCTCTTCCAGGCAGCCTGATTATGTAAGCTGTTATCCAATCGAAGCTTGTCTGGATCACACAGTCCTCTGTGTGCCTGTTTGTTTGCATAGTATATAGCTGAGAGCAGCATAAAGAAATATTAGAGAGCTTTATGTAACTAAAAGCCACGCTGTGTGCCATCATAATACCTGAACACAATGAGTGCCAAATACTTTGCACTGATGCACAGAGAGAGGGAGCTTACATAGTAATTACAGAGGAGATAGATATGTCCTGAAGGGTGGTCCATGTCGGTGTGACAAAGCCATATTAGCAGAAGCTCCTGTCACATGAGAACCACAGAAAGTATGTCCTTTAGTTGCGGTAATGATCAAAAAAGAATGAAACTCATTCAGTGGACAAAGACTGATTGACAAGTTCCCACTCAAAGGGCAGAATGTAAACATTTAGAGAAGCTGGGCAGAATTTTCAGAAACACTGAAGGTGCTGAGTATTCCCATGTGTAAACTGACTTTTCTAAAAGAGAGTGCAAGGCCACAACATAGAGCATTAAATATATTTTATCCACTTCTACAGAAAAGCGGGGGGAGAGAAAAACCTGAGAAATAAAAACTTGTGAAGTTCAAGTCCATGCCACGCACTTAATAACATCACACAGCAACTAAAGCAGATCATTAAGAGGTGCGACAGATCTTTATGAAAAATGTGCTCTATTTTACCAGCTTGTTTGTCACTTCTGTCATATATACTGTATCTTCAAAACTACTAGGAAGCGTGGATCTGGAAGGATATGTATTAAGTTTGAGTTAAACATTATTACACAATGGTTTCCATGCAGGCAAAGGGGAGGCTCGTGATCTCACAGAGACATTTGCGATACAAGGAGATCAGGCAGGTGGCCTATTTTTGCTTGCTGGTTCAACCCAGCAGTTGGGTGACGCTGCATCTTAATAAGTATAACTTACTCTTGAAAATGTAGGGCCAAAATCATTGTTGGTGCAAACCCTGTTTTGGTATTTAAAAATAATTACATTGGTTAAAAAGGAGGTACAGTTAGTACATGCTACGCTTTGAGATGTAGACATAGTTTTATCATTCTCATGTCACATACCAAGTATTATTTAGTTAATTTTTCTGGATTTTCTCTGTGTTCCAATATATTCTTACTGGCTCTTATTACTGATTCATAAACATTCTGTCAGAGACGGAATATCAAGCAAGCTATGAATTTGAACAGACTACTGATTGGTATAAGGCACTGAAAATCCCCCCTTTTATGTAATGTTATGCAATTAGTGGCCAAACTCAAAATTTTCTCTGATCAGGATGCTATTTGACCGAAAACATTAGATATTAATGTCAAATCAATCGTTGTGTTTAAAGATGCTTGGTTGTTAAATATCAGCAAAATATTTCATGGTAAAAAGATGAGCAGTGTTACTTCCTTTACCTGCAAGTGGTTTAACCGTTATGGCTGATTAATATGTGTTGTCAGCTTGTCTCATCTTGGAATGAGACTAAAAGGAAAATAAGATTTTTTCAATTATTTATTTTCCATTTCCAGTGGACATAATAGGATGAAAATACCAGAAAAACTAATAACAAAACAGTGAGACTGCGACAACATGTTCAACACCCAGTTTATTCTGCCTAGTTCCCGACTTTTTATCATGCTGGCAACCCCAAACACAACTGCAGTCTGAAATCATCATGAATTGAGACTTTGTTGAGTCTGTTTGTTGTAATCAGATCAAAAAACACCATGTCACAGTAAAATCTGGCCAGTCGTGGATCCAGTGCACGTCCTTTTATCTTCATCCTGTCTGGAGCAATTTGAGGAAAGCCTCAGCCCTCAGATTTTGAGACCGACTGTCATTATTTAGGCAACGCAAGGCTGCTTACCAACAACCGTTAGCCACACTCCCTAAAGTAGCTGCAGAAGTTCCGGGGTTTTCACAACAATTGAAAGGTCCTCTGTAGCTACAGCACCATGGCTTTGCCATTCACGGCTCTGTTTTCTTACAAGGTTCAAAACTTGTGGTTGTTTTAAAGATGACATGGCTTTCTAGGTTTTCAATGCCTGTTTCCCTACTGCTCCCAGTCTCTATGTATCTTATACTGAGAGAAAGTGTTAGTTGAGGTGGATGCCTCTATGTAGTGGCCGTCTTGTGAAAGTTGATGCAAATGACCAGAAGCTCCGTCCATCAGCTTCTCAGCCCTCAACCCCCAGACAAATTACCAAATGAAGAGGATGAACCTAGAGGCCCTGGGTTCCTTCTTGACACAATCCTATTAAAGAGTTTCCATCCTTTCAATCCGAATAACCTCTCCAAGACCTTCAAGCCCATTGGAGAAAGTCTGTCTGCTTGTCCCTGCACCTGATTTTAGACTTTCTCAGAAGCATGCCCCATAAACAGAACTTTTGCCTGAAATAGGAGTGCTTGTTCCATAACATTTAACTAAAAACTGAGCTATATTGACCTAGTGAACTGCAATTGGGTCCGTACACTACCCACTACATCTTGTTTTCTGAGAAAAGCTCATCTAGTGGGACGTAGGGCCATCAATAACATGTTGGGTAGAAGAAGAAAATATGAGAAAAATGTTGTCTGAATTACATTCAAACAGCAGTTGTTCTGGCATCATAACATAATAACACAGCAGAACTCTTATTTGAAAAGACTGTCTGTTTTGAAAAAATTCTAATTTAACTCAGTCTAAATTTAGATTAAGTAAATAATATAGATAAATACTTTTGTTACCTAATGATGAGGAAAATTATATCAGCCACCACAGCAAAGTAGCCTTTATAATGTACATTATTATACAATTAGCAACAATACATACGGATTCACTGAGGTTACCAGCTTAATCACAACAAAACCTTCAAAGTTTTTTGTCCTGTTGGACAAAGAGAAGAGAGACACACCTTGTTCCTAAATTGTACTATGTAGTAAAGCAATGTGTGTACAAAATACATCCATCCATCCATCCATCCATTGTCCTCCGCTTATCTGGGGTCGGGTCGCGGGGGCAGCAGCCGGAGCAGGGAGACCCAGACTTCCCTCTCCCCGGCCACTTCAGCCAGCTCCTCCGGGGGGATCCCGAGGCGTTCCCAGGCCAGCCGGGACACCAGCGTGTCCTGGGTCTTCCTCTGGGCCTTCTCCCGGTGGGACGAGCCCGGAACACCTCCCCAGGGAGGCGACCAGGAGGCATCCTAATCAGATGCCCGAGCCACCTCAGCTGGCTCCTCTCCACGTGGAGGAGCAGCGGCTCTACTCTGAGCCCCTCCCGGATGGCCGAGCTTCTCACCCTATCTCTAAGGGAGAGCCCAGCCACCCTGCGGAGGAAACTCATTTCGGTCGCTTGTATCCGCGATCTCGTTCTTTCGGTCACTACCCAAAGTTTGTGGCCATAGACGAGGGTGGGAACGTAGATCGACCGATAAATTAAGAGCTTCGCCTTTAGGCTCAGCTCTCTCTTCATCACGACAGACCGGTACAGCGCCCGCATTACTGCAGACGCCGCACCGATCCGCCTATTGATCTCACGCTCCCTACCCCCGTTCGCGAACAAGACCCCGAGGTACTAGAACTCCTCCACTTGGGAAAGGACGTCCGCTCCGACCCGGAGAGGGCACTCTACCCTTTTCCGGTGAGAGACTATGGTCTCGGACTTGGAGGCGCTGATCCTCATCCCAGCCGCTTCGCACTCGGCTGCGAACCGCTCCAGTGAGAGCTGTAGGTCCCGACTTGATGAAGCCAAAAGGACCACATCATCTGCGAAAAGCAGAGATGCGATCCTAAGGCCACCAAGACTGACACCCTCAACACCTCGGCTGCGCCTAGAAATCCTGTCCATAAAAGTTATGAACAGGACTGGAGACATAGGGCAACCTTGGCGGAGTCCAACTCCCACCGGAAACGAGTCCGACTTATTACCGGCAATGCGAACCAAGCTCTGACTCCGGTCGTACAGGGACCGAACAGCCCGTAACAAAGGGCCAGGTACCCCATACTCCCGGAGCACCCCCCACAGGATACCCCGAGGGACACGGTCGAACGCCTTCTCCAAGTCCACAAAACACATGTGGACTGGTTGAACAAACTCCCCTGCACCCTCCAGGACCCTGCTGAGGGTATAGAGCTGGTCCAGCGTTCCACGGCCAGGACGAAAACCACACTGTTCCTCCTCGATCCGAGGCTCGACTATCCGACGGACCCTCCTCTCCAGAACCGCTGAATAGACCTTCCCAGGGAGGCTTAAGAGTGTGATCCCCCTGTAGTTGGAACACACCCTTCGGTCCCCCTTTTTCAATAGGGGGACCACCACCCCAGTCTGCCAATCCAGCGGAACTGCCCCTGATGTCCACGCGATGTTGCAGAGTCTCGTTAGCCAACGCAGCCCCACAACATCCAAAGCCTTAAGGAACTCCGGCCGGATCTCATCCACCCCCGGAGCCTTGCCACCGCGGAGCTTTTTGACCACCTCGTTGACTTCAGCCCCGGAGATTAGAGATCCCAACTCCGGATCCCCAGGCTCTGCCCCTCCAATGGAGGACGCGCCAGTGGGATTGAGGAGGTCCTCGAAGTACTCCGCCCACCGATCCACAACGTCACGAGTTGAGGTCAACAGCACACCATCCCCACTGTAAACAGTGTTGGTGGGGCACTGCTTTCCCCCCCC
>JABUIW010000025.1:5738998-5804717 GCA_013363375.1 Menidia beryllina | reverse complement strand
GGAGTCCCACAGGCCAAAAAGGCCCGATAGGACTCCTTCTTCAGCCTGACGGCATCCCTCACCGCCGGTGTCCACCAGCGGGTTTGAGGGTTGCCGCCACGACAGGCACCGACAGCCCTGCGACCGCAGCTCCGGGAGGCCGCGTCATTGATGGAGGTGCGGAACATGGCCCACTCGGACTCAATGTCCCCCACCTCCCCCGGAACGTGCTTGAAGCTCTCCCGGAGGTGAGAGTTAAAGCTCTGCCTAACAGGGGACTCCGCCAGGCGCTCCCAGCAGACCCTCACAACACGTTTGGGCCTCCCGGGTCTCACCGGCATCCTCCCCCACCATCAGAGCCAACTCACCACCAGGTAGTGGTCAGTGGAAACCTCCGCCCCCCTCTTGACCCGAGTGTCCAAAACATGCGGCCGCAGATCAGCTGAAACGACAACAAAGTCGATCATTGAGCTGCGGCCTAGAGTGTCCTGGTGCCAAGTGCACATATGGACACTCTTATGTTTGAAGTGGTGTTCGTTATGGACAATCCATGCCGAGCACAGAAGTCCAAAAACAGAACACCGCTCGGGTTCAAGCTGGGGGGACCATTCCTCCCAACCACGCCCCTCCAGGTCTCACTGTCGTTGCCCACGTGAGCGTTGAAGTCCCCCAGAGAAACGAGGGAGTCCCCAGGGGGGCACCTTCCAGTACCCCCTCTAAGGACTCCAAAAAGGGTGGGTACTCTGTACTGCCGCTAGGCGCATAGGCACAAACGACAGTCAGGACCCGTCCCCCCACCCGAAGGCGAAGGGATGCTACCCTCTCGTTCACTGGGGTAAACCCCAACGTACAGGCACCGAGATGGGGGGCAATGAGTATGCTCACTCCTGCTCGGCGCCTCTCACCGGGGGCAACTCCAGAGTAGCAGAGCGTCCAACCCCTCTCAAGAAGGCTGGTTCCAGAGCCAGAGCTGTGTGTCGAGGCGAGACCAACTATGTCCAGCCGGAATCTCTCCGCCTCGCACACCAGCTCAGGCTCCTTCCCCGCCAGAGAGGTGACGTTCCACGTCCCTAGAGCCAGCTTTTGCAGCCAGGGATCAGTCCGCCAAGGTCCCCGACTCCGGCCGCCGCCCAGGGCACAGCGCACCCGACCCCTTTGGCCCCTCCCACGGGTGGTGAACCCCTGGGAAGGGGGACCCATGTAACCTCTTCGGGCTGGGCCCGGCCGGGCCCCATGGGTGAAAGCCCGGCAACCAGGCACTCGCCATGGTGCCCCGCCCCTGGGCCTGGCTCCAGGGGGGGGGCCCCGGTGACCTGCGCCCGGGCGTCCATTTTTGTTTCTCCTCATAAAGGGTCTTGTGGGCTGCGCTTCGTCTGATCCCTCACCTAGGACCTGTTTGCCTTGGGTGACCCTACCAGGGGCTTGAAGCCCCGGACAACATAGCTCCTAGGATCACTGGGACACTCAAACCTCTCCACCACGATAAGGTGGCAGCCCAGGGAGGGGGTGTACAAAATCCTGAAGGTTATCTCCTATAAATGGTGCTGCCAGTGTAAAGCAGGATAGTCTCACACAACAAAGAATTGATGATTATAGCATACAGTATCTTCATGAATGTAGGTTGTGATTGTTTAATGTTTGTGGTCTGCCAGAATTCGTTAGGTCATGAGGTGTGAAAAGGAAGAGATGATTCTACAATCAGTCACAGGTTACCATGTCAGTAACGTTGATTTATCGCTGTAGAATGTGACTCTCCCAGTTTTAGGGTACTTTGAACAAGAGCTTTATAATCAAACCCTGAAGTGTTAGGAGATATTTTTATATCACTATGCAAAAAAAAGTACTAAGCAATCACATTTACACTGTATCCTGTGTAAAATAAGCATGAAATAAGAATGAGCGGCTGCTGGCAAAAGGTATCAGTCAATGCGGAGCAGACAAGCCTAAAGAAAAGGACAGTCGAAGGAGGACAGGAGATCTTAGCTGCCTTTCTCTCTGCTCTGTCAGTTCAGTCATCTGTGATTTCCATATCAATATTTGAGTGACGCTGAATAATTTAGAGGCATGCAGTGCCACAGTGGGAAGCAAGACTGAGTGGCGCCCTTATCTTATTGTTTGTGTGTATGTGTAGATCATTGTGTTTTTCTGATTGCATTCAGAATGTATATTTGGAAGTGATCCATGAGAAATTGAAAAAGTAATTGTGTATGTAAAACTCAGAGATGGAAAAAATAGACTCTCAAATTGCTTGCTAAAAGAGCCACTTGCCTTCCTGAGGTCAATGCATAGCCATGTAAGAAACAATAAAAGCTTTCATTTATAAAACAATCATTGATAACATAGCCAATAACATATGACAAGAACTTATCTTTGGACACACCGTGATGTCACGATAAAATAGAGAAAGTAAATAACCGTGCTTCAAAACACCATCTATTTTCCTAGATAACGAAATCAACATATTTTACGTCGCAGGTCAAGTAAAAATTTTAAGTCCAAAAGTTCATGGCCATTTTTTTTCGATTTTCATTAGACGTGAAATTGTATTTTTATATGTACAAGGTGACTCACAAAGTGATAGCTGAAAGCTTGCCAAGGCAAACACTATTTTTACCTATTTTTAAGACATTTGAGGAATGTTGACCTAGAGAACAAAATAAGTGGCAGATTTAAAAACTAAGCAGGTAGACGCCCTGAAATAGGAAATCCTGATCAACAGGGAAAGAAAATCCAGCAAATGTCTTACATCTACTGTCTTCAGTTATTGTGTATTGAAATCGCATCAGACATTTTTCCCCATAAAAGGGTGGCTGTCAAATAACCATTCTTAAGAAACAGTGTTAAAATATTGAGGTTTGTCAAACAACAAAAAACTTCAACTAAAAAGCACTCTGATAGCTTGTTTATGCTCAAGCTTTCAGTCCATCCAATTTCTGAAGGAAATTCAAAGAATGTCTGAGATGAAATGCTGACGGCCTTTTAAGATTTAGGGTTCACAACTGACAAATGTACTGTATTTCCATTTGTAATTAGTTTCCCAGTTTCCCACATTTCACATTTTCTGCATAACATATTGTGAGATGACAGCTGATTCAGCACACAGTGCCATTCATTTTAGGACAATGTATAGACCTTATTCAATTTGATTTATTCTACCTTATCTAGTAAAAATGTATATAATGCATATTTCATCCACAAAATGCATTTTTAAATACAATATCACAAAGTTTACTGCAGTTACTGAAATACATCCCCATGCCACTGTGGTAGCAAAATGGACAAGCACTGTGTTCTTAAAGTGTGTGAGAGGCTGCTCTTTGCATTACACTCAACCACCGTTGACCCAGAGACAATGCCTCCATCTTTGTGACTGATCAGCCATTTATCAGCTCTGGATGCTGTCAGTGCTTTCCCCACTCTAAGTTGCCTGGAGCCTGTTGCAACTTTATTCACTTAAAGAACAAGGACAGACAGGATGATGGACCAGTCAGGCCGGAATATTCTTCCAACTGGTCTTCCTGGTTATGGCATAACATGTTTCTTTTGACCAACTCTCATTATGTTTCATATATTGCTTATAACTCTATATATTCAAAATTGCCCTATGATACTGTAAGTGTTCATAAGAATTATGTACATCATTGTTTAAAATATTTTTGCTCTGCTGCACAGGCAGTTCTGGCTCAGGGCCCTGTGCTGCATGCTCTTCCCCTCTTTCTCACTATTGCATCCATTTCCTTTAAGCATCTTTAATGGTGTAGTGGTTAGCACTGTTGTGTCACAGCAAGAGGGTTCCTGGGGGACCAGGATCCTTTGTGTGAGGGGTTTTCATGTTTCATGGATTGCCAACCTGTCCAGTGGGCCTTTGACCCAATGACACCTGGGATTAATAACCAAAATCCTATTAGATCTCATGTTCTGTTTGATTTGCAATATATGATTCATGAGCCATTAACTTACCTCTTACTTGTTGATGACTAAGAATATATAATTCGTCATTATGACAGCAAATATAAACACCATTTTAAATTGTTGGAGAGATTTGTGCATCCCCGTGATCCCACAAACTATGTTGTTTTTTAGTCTCTGGTAGGGTCTTACACATAAAATTGGGATCAGATCAAGAGCAGTATAAATCCATCATAGGGTGGCATCATTTTAAAGAGTGCCACCCCACCTAGAAAAGGGAATTGAGGATGGCCTCCTAAAGGTAAAACTGTAGGATGAGCCTAGGCTCCTGTGGCTTGGCAGGATTTTGCCGTAAGAAGCAACGAGATCCCACTTTCATGTGGGCCTACCACTCAAAAGGATTCATTCTGGGGTCAAACACATTCCGAATTACGTAGCAAGCAAAAGGAGTGACCTGGGCATGTTGATCTCCGGCATTGCGTACTTGCTCTAGGAATGCGGAATATTTCTTCACGAGGGCCTGGCTGTGCGCCTCGTGTACCAATTCTCTCAAGTGAGTGAGAGGGTCATAATGTTGGGGCAGAGAGTGGAAGAGAGAGAATGTTTTGACAGTTGTTTGTGTTGATGCACCTAAGAGCAGCCAGATTCCTGGAGTCTCTGGGTGGGGTCCTGTAGACGTTGACAAGTGGGGACTCCATTGTTCTTCTGGGGCACTTCATCTGTCCATGTGTGCAATGGCAGAATGACAAGGAGATGGATTATTGTGAGAAACAGCCTCCTACCCAAAAGGAGTGTTGTTTTTGGAATAGTACTGGTCATTGAATGTCCATTACATGACATGCATACATGTAACTGCAAGCAGGTTGTCAAATGTCAATGTTTGTGTCTGCAATCATGTCATCAGACCTGCTGTAATTTCTCTGAGCGCTCTGGTCTGAACAGACCATGTGTGGGGAATGTATCACAAATGTAGCCTTCAAAGAACTGTGACTTGAAGATTGTCAATGCCTGTTTTGGTGGTACCTGGAAGACCAACTGGTGCATGCCAGCATCAAGGAAAGAACCAAAGGATCAAGCAAATGCATGGATTAATTCAACGGAAAATTGACAGATGCGCAATGATGCATGTCTTTAACCTACATCGATATTGTGGACTTTGCAACAAAAATAAATATATCTGCCCATAAGATAAGTATGCTTATGCTTATTGCTGTGGGCTGAAACAATTCTTGTTGCATTCTGTGCAGCAGCAAAGTTGAAAAACATTAACATTATGAACCCTTTGTTATGTACAAGGTGTGCAGGATTGTTCATGACATTTGCTGCTCTTGCAACATTGTTCTTTCACAGATAGCAACATGGGCTCCAGAACAGTCTCCTGCACACAGTAGGGCAAAATATTTATATACATAATTCCCTAAATATTACAAATGTAGGCCGAGGGGGGACAAAACACTGCAGAAAACAGAAAGAAATTAGTGGAATTTTGAATGGCTTTTATATTAGTTAGAATAGATTTGAATCCACCTTGAGCATTTGAATCACATCCAGTATGGATGGATCAAAATTGATTGATTGATTCAAATCATGTTATATTTAAATCAAAGTAAAGTAATTAATTATTTAGTCAATAAAACCATTAATGCTGATCCATCACTGTTTTTAAGATTCAGTCCTGTGTAAAACTCTATAAATTTGTTTCATCTTGTCAGTTGCAAAAGAAAGCAACACATAATAAGATTACAAGTTGAAAATGCCATAATTACAGAAATTTTCCATTTGATGAAACTTGCCCCTGTAGACCTGCCCAGATGACAGCATTGGAGGATTTCCTTACGATTTTTAACAAAATAAAATAAAACTCTACCGACTCAACTTTATATGAACCACTGTCCCTCGGCATCATCCACTAAAACAGCCTTTTGAGATTTTATTCTGGCTCCATAAACATGACAGAGACAGATATGACTGTTTCTGTTTCCCTTTGATTTCGCCCTTCATTTCTCTTCTCATTTGTCTGCCTTGTCAATTTCAGGCCCCCTGGGTTAGCCATGAAAAAGCATGAGGCGAGGTTCATTGTTTCCTTTCACCAACTATTTTCTTCTTTATAGCCTCTGGTTATATGATCCAGGCACAATTTGGCATAAGGGAACAGAACATAACAGGAAAACAGAAACATGTAGAGTGAGGAGGGTTCTGGAACATAAGACTTGAGGCTATGTTTCCAATCTACTCCTCTGTTTGTCTTACAGGATCTTAACTTTTAAAGGGCTTGACATCAAATTCAATAAACTGATCTCTGGCTGGCATACTGTGGAGCTCATTGACTTGCAGTCCTCGCTCTCTGTCTTTGCCTCATTCCATTTTCAATGCAAAATCTTAATGTTTAGTACTCTTATATTTGTGGGTCACATTGACAAAGGCTTTACTCTAAAAAAAAAAAAAAAGACCAATCATAATCTGATTGCATCACACCAAAAAAAGTTAGCCATTGAAAATATTCTTCAAGGTACTCAAAACATGCATATCATATCGAAGAGTCTTTCATATTTGCATCTGTTAGTGTGAGCAATCCTTTAACACTTTGTCCTTTAGTGTGGTCACCTTCCTCATCGTGATATGTCAAAAGGGGCCTGGAATGTGAGTAGAAAGGAAAAATTGTAGGGGACAAAGAGTGATGCTGAGGGATATAGAGGTGACTGAGGTGGAGGGCTGTTGTTTTATTCATTATACATAAAAAAAACTTTGCGTCTGAACATGCAGCTTTTGGGGAAATGCAGTATAAATCACTGAATAGTCTTTTCTGTGTATGTAGCGACTGTGATATATTATCCATCCATTTTCTATACGGCTTATTCCCACCGGGGTAGCTGGAGCCTGTCCCAGCTGACAACGGGCGAGAGGCGTGGTACACCCTGAACAGGTCGCCAGTCCATCGTAGTGTGATGTATTATCTGTGTATGTTGTTTTTGCCTAATTTTTTAAGGTTTACATTCATGCCTTTATTACTTCCTTGTATCTTGTTGATCCAATCCATAAGCATGCTCTCACCAAATGTCCATCTTTCTCAAATATTTTTCCAAGGCATCTCATCCATCTGTCTTCAGTAACTACAGAACAGTTCCTAAAGCCCTGGATAGTTATTTGATCACCCAAATAAGCAAGTGATCACCTTACTGGGTTGTGGAGGGACTGGTTCCCGCTGGCATTGGGCAATAGGTAGCGTACACCTTGGACAAGTCACCAGTCCATCACAGGCCTACACATACATCAACAACCACACACACACTCTCATTCACTCCTACGGGTAATTTGGCGTGTTCAATTAACCTAACCAGCGGTGGAAGTAGTGCCTGCCCACAGGTACTGTACCTGGGTGTTCAGTCTGCAATCTGATTTGCAGTCATACGTTGGGGCAAACAAAAAAAAGAACAAAATTTGGAAATAAGACTTGATGTTTACTGGAAACTTCTTTCGAATACCTGGAGCTGATTGTATTAATTTGTTTGAACATAATGGTAAAAACTGAACACTTTCAACAGAACATGGTTATTTAGCACCAGGGTGTCTTTAGTCAGAGGCTTTTTAAGCTCTGTTGCAACGAAAAAGCAACAACCCTACATAACTACATGACAAATTACTATGATTGATTAATAGTATTTGTTTTATTTAAAGTCCAGCAACTGCAGAATTGTGATGTGATCAGTCCTACATCTTGGCTCGTCTGCATTGAGTTTGGATGTTTTCCCTGTTTATTTTTGACCAAACGTTTAAGGTTCTCTTGCTCCCTCTCACCACCCAAAACTGTGTCAGCTTAATCAATTATTTCAAATTTGCTCAACGAGTCAGAGTGTATGGTCATTTGACTTATTTGTCTCTGTGATAGACCAGAATCCTGTGTGCTCTGCCTCTCAAACCATGGCAGATGGGAGAAATGGATTGTACGCATAGATGAATGTTATTATTCATTAGGGATTCATAAAATGTATTGATTTTAGCTCATAGCTCGACAATACATTTCCAATACTCACATCACTTTGACCAGTTAGAATATCTATTTAGTATTTTCAGGGTTTAAATCTCAATCTGAACTATTAGTTTTAGAACTTTATTTGATGTGGAATACCAACTGGATAGTTAACAGGATGTCTTATCTTTTTAATTAACTCAAAATTTTTCTAAAACGGTGCCATGACAAATAAGTTTTTGGTAACAAGGCTGCTTTTTAATTCTTCTTTGGTTTCTGCATCATAATGACATGATGTATATACCAGAATCACAATCGTGTTGTATTCTACAGAGTGAATTAACCCATCAAGAGTCAATGCCTTTTGAACAAGTTCATTGAAAAGCCATAAAGCACAGGATTGTTTTCTTCTGTGCCGATTGAATCTGGTTAGAAATAGAAAACAATGATGAGGCAGATGTCGCTGAATGAAAGCCCTGTCAAGATCAGCAGTTTCAGACAATCTCTTCTTTCTTCCAGTCTTTCTGTGCTCTCTGAGAACCCTCCAGCCATGCAGCCTCTTCCTCGTCATCTGTCGATGGCAGACATCAGGTCAGTGCAAAGAGGCTGCAGGTGGTCTGTGACAGTTTGTGTCCTCTGACTGGGTGAACTGTGTATCAGCTCAATATGAAAGAGTTTCGGTTCAGCCCAACCTCGGCAAAGTTAATTTATGCACTACTGTGTGCCCATACCTGGAGTGACGCTGCAAGTATAAAGCTGCTAATCAAATTTGACAAAGAAAGCTGCAAAGCCACTAAAAGCAACAGAGAAAATTTGTATTCAGTCTTAGATAAATTTCCTCTTGAGTCATTTTCTGAAAAAGTTAACTACAGGTATACAGTTTAAAACCAAACTTTGAAATAGGAATTTGTAAAGGTACTGTATCCTTTATTAGGCAGCACAGTGATAAGCACTGTGGCATCAAACTTCACTTCTAAACAGAAACAAGATCTGTTGTATCACTTTATCACCTTGTCCCTGTTTATATTTTATCCTAGGGCCAAGGCTTCAGCTTACATGCCCAAGATATTTGTTTTCCATTAGATCATGATTGAAACTTAACCATTGTATGCAATTTGTCCCTCAGTAGACTTGTTAACCAAGAAGATTATCTCCATAAAAATTCAACTAAAATAACCCCCATTTGTCATCCATTTAGGTACACCTGTTTCAATGACTGTTCTCCTGTACATGTTTAACGTACTAGAAAACCCATGTAACCTGTCCGTCCACATTGTTACAAATTTCTTTAAAGTATATTTGTACACTTATTGAATGATTGCTTTCTTCTTTTTCTGAATAAAACCTTGATGTACATCATTCCTTGTTCAAGGTCTGCTCATTGGATCCCCCAAGTCTTATCATGAATAGAAATCTGTTTAACATTTCCAACTCGTCAACTCTGTAAGTAATTTATTCAATGAATTCATTCTTAAAGTAAAAGCATGATCAGAGAAAACAACAAGATATTGGACATATACTGCAGGTCACCACATAGTCACTGTTGAAATTTTGATTTTAAGACTGAAAAAAGTTAAACAAAAAAGAAGTTAGGACTGTCAGTAAAAGTTGGTTATAACAAACATGAAATGATGGTTAGCATTGACTACAAATCTATGAGATGAAATCAGAGTACAGAAAGTCAAAACATCTGTTTCTTATTCATCTTTTATTTGAAGCTTTTGAGTAAATGCTCATATTTAGCCAGAATTACTGCAATATTTCGTCACTTCCTATCGCGTTGACGGGTATTAAACATGATACACTCACCTTGTAGTGCTGCTCATATCGTACTAAGCTACACTGCCATGCAGTCTCTAGAGTCCAACCTTATGATATCCAGGAAGCGTCATGTTGATAACATACGGCCAATGTAATTTGATACTAATGATATTTTATCTGAAAGATAGTTGAAATTTCATCTTTGTGTAGATTACTGTTCACTCACTAGTGAAATATGAGTTTGGAAACATTTCTCGATCGTAAATTATGTTGCTTCTATCCATCTTACAGCATGAACAAATTGATTGTGTTTTCGGTATGTTGTAATAACCACTTTTTTAGTGACGGAAAAGCAAAACAAAATATCTTTTAATATCAAGGCCAAACACATTTTCACCAACAGTTGCTGTGGAAACCCCTTGTAAATGAGGCCTATGAAATGTATTTTTGTTTTTTTTCTGAGGACAGTCAATTTTGGTTTAACTTGTATTTGCTGGCAGTAGCTTTAGGAATGTTTAGTTGATTTTGTTATCTCTGTCCACCTTTGGCACCCTCTATACTTTCATTACCCCAACCCGAATCACAGTTTCTATCCCACCTCGCTATGACTGGTGTGTAATGGTGAAAGGCTGGGTTAGCTGATGAAAACACTACTTGTGGAAGAATAAATGGTTGTTGTGGTGTGAGGAGCAGTGATAGCTGGCTTTAGGGGAGTTATTCTAGGATACCAGTGATTACTGACTAACTGTCTGGAGATATCATTGCCCCACCTAGATTGAAAGGAAGTTCCCACCCGATCACCCCAATGAAATGTTAGTCAGCCCTGCTCACTGGTCTATATCAGGAGGTTCTTCATTAAGTACTGAACCAATTTTAAAAGTATATTTGTGGAATGTATGGAATTATTCACTGAGTCTGGTATATTTCTGGTATATTTTTTATCATGGCACAGGTTTCTTTCTCTTTTATTAGAATGATGAGCCTTGATTGCTGATGAATTTCCCTTATGGTATTGTTTTAACTGCATCTGAATTCTTCAAAACACAACATCAATTAATCAAGAGCATTTGAAGATCTACATCTGACTGCTACCTAACCTTTCAATTCCTTTAGGTGCAGTATATTTGTTTAAACTAATTAAGAAAACAGAGTTATTTGTACTTTGCATCATTATATATGAAAACCAAGTAAGATGTAAAGATGGAGTTCCTTTTTTCATAAGCAAATATGATATCCTCCTTACTAAAAGGTTTTATAATCTTTGTAGCCTAGAACATAACATTCTACACCTGAACTGGATGTTCTCTCTCTTACCTATCTAAGAAGTATATGAAATGTAGCATGATCTATGTATATTAAGCAATTTGGTCAGGCGTACTGATAAGTTGGCGGGATTTCTCAGAAACTAAAACAGCAACAGATTCAAGACGATTTCTTTAAATCTACATGCCGTGAAGTGTTCTTCAAACAAAAGAGATTTTTCTTTTTTAAATGTGATCACTATAGTTGTGGTAGATAACCAGTTGGCAGGAGAGAGATTTGTAAGCACAGAAGTGAATCATCAGGGTTTTAAGTTTAAAAAGACGGATGGGAGAGTTGTAAAAAGCAAAAGTGAGATGCAAATATTAATACTGAAACTGAGAAGTGGGTTTAATGATAATATGAGCATGTGCAAGAGAGCTATTAGGTAAACTCTCTAGACTCTAGACTTAAATGGTTTGCTTTATGAGAGTAAAGTGCTTTATTAAACACCACACACACACTCATTATGATTGATTTTTAATTCATGAATGTCTTAAGCAAAGCTACGAGTATTTTATGTTTATACTGACCCTTCTGTTTATCCCACACAAAGTGTCATATTTGTCTTTCTTTCATCTTTTTTTCCAATGGAAATATATTTATTGAGGATGCATTGACATATTTTACCAAATATTACCAACCTCATCCCCACAAAGATATCAAATCCATACCACTTGAGCCCTAAACAACACGGGGAAAGTCTCTTCACGCTCACAGAGTAATGCCACACTCATAACAGCACGTGTGCACCCAGTCCATGAATCATTAACCATCTGCTGGTTGGGTGGAAGTGAAGAGGGAGGGAGAGAGAAAGGGTGACAGGGAGGATGAGGGAAATCAGAACAAAGTCTGCTTTTTTATTACTTGTCTGAGGCCCAAAACAAAAGATCTATTTAGCTGCCTGCTGTAAGATTGAAAATTTGAATGAAGAGGTTAAAGGCTAAAACAGGAAAGATGTTGCAGCTGCACTGTTGAAGCAGCTAATGTTTAAATCCATTTTAATTCAATATTTTTAGAATCATGGACAATTGGTGGTGTAGTTGTTGAGAAGGAATTATTATGTTCTTCATGTTCGAAGATTATTCTCCAAGGGAGAGAGAAAGGATGACAGGGAGGATTAACAATGCAGCCCTTGTTGTTTAGACAAGGCACATCGTTTTGGCTTTCCGTTTCAGTTCAATTCTTCTTCTATGTCTTCCTCGCAGCATTCACCTAGATTCCTACCTGAAATGTGATGGACATTGGCCCCTATTAAAAATGTCCTCTATTTAGTTCTTTGGCTGCAAAGATCATTGCCTCCCTGCCAACTTTCAGGACAGTTTTTTCTTCAAACTGTCAATAGAATATGTTGTGCTGATGACAATCCTCCTCCTCTTCTCTTTCACTGTTTGTCTTCTACCTGAGGCATTCAGTTCATCGACTGGGCCTATATTCCTAAGGTATTCTTAGACCTTTGTTGTTTCATCCTGGATAGTGGTTCACTAGCATGATGCTTACTCTCAACAAGGAGCCAATGACAGTGTATACCAACCAAATTACTACCAAATCCTGTATCTCATGAAAAAAAAAAGTGGAACTTAGTTTGTCCTGAAGAATACAGCCAATGAAATGAAGAAAAATCTGCCAGACAATGTTTACCCGTCAAAGTTTGTGTGCACACACAGTTTTTCTCCTGAAATTAGAGTTTCGTGAATCTGGCCTAAGCTCCCTTTCAGGAAGCTTGGAACTAGGAAAGAAATTCAAGATACGTTTGTGTTACAAACTATCTGGATCAACTGGTTCTGATTTCCACCTAGTCTGATGCTATGAGTGTTGAGACCAGACAAAAAAAAATGTCTTCATTGCATATGGCCAAAACAACAAAAACAAGATTTAAACTTTTTTTTTTGGATAAGGACTTCTTTAACTCATTGGCTGCCAAAGACGTCTATAGACGTCAATTCAAATACAACCGTTCGCTCCCAAAGACGTCTATAGACGTCTTTTATATTTTTCAACGCGAGTGGCTTGGGGAACGATCGGCTAAAGCTTTTCAGTAAATATCGGTTTCCAGACAGAGTATGTACTAACAAATAGACCCTCTAGCTGGCAGTGCCACTTTTGATGGGAGATTAGCATAGATTGTAGGCAAATAAAAAAAAAACGCAATGGTTCGCGAGAAATGGTGCCGGTGAGACGCACGTCGAGGAAGAACGGAATAAGGTAGAAACAAATTTTTTTTTCCTGATGAAAGAAGAGAGTCTACTCTTTCTTTTGGTGTGTTCGGTGTTTACATAGTCATAGCACAAACTATTCTGTGGCTCTTGAAAAATCAGTCAAAATGCTCAAAAAACTCTGGCAGTATGGGACTCTCTGTTCTGAAAATGGCTGGCAGTCAATGAGTTAAATGGGTATAAATCTCCAATGTAACCCTATATAACTGCAATTGGAGAATACATAACAGAAAACACCTGATATTGTGGCGTAACCAATGAAATAATGGTTTAAGTAGACATTGTATTATTTTGTCAAATGTGACCCAGGCCACTTGAATATGTGGTCCTAAATCCAATCCGATCTTTTTAAATGTTACCTGTGTCTGTACTGCCAGGTTACATTCATCTGGCCTGCATGTCATTGATACTCGGTAAACGCCAGTATGCTGCTTCCCACTATATGGAAAGAACAACAACAACCATGGCGGACGATAATGCAGAGAACAGTCAGTGGAGGGAAAGCCAGGTTTCTGATTTAATTAGCGTTTGGGGGATTGCTCTTTGCTGGCCAAACTCTAGGGTTCTTATCAGAACCGAGCAATATTTGTCAGCATTTCTCGAGCGTGGGTATAAACGTTCCTGGCTCTGATGCCAATGAATAAAAAGAGCGAAAGATGAAAGACAAATAGAACGTCTGTGGACGTGTCACCTGGTCCTGCAAAAAAAAAATCAGATTTCACAAAAAAACAGATTGGGGTCATTCAGTATGAACATAACATAAATCAGGTTTAGCTGAGATGTTCCAAATACTGTATATTTAGATATGAAATAATATCAAGAAAAGGTGTTTCTAATAACAGTGACTTGGAATAAATCTATATTTGAATTTGAAATCTATATTTTTTTCCTCACAGCCTTGCAATTACCACAAATGCTGGAACACAATAGGCCAAAAAGAAAAAAAAACAGTATAACCTAAATAAAAGCCACAAATAATTCATTACCAAAAGGCCAAAAACATTTGGCGGACTTGTTTTGTCTGTCAGAGGGCCATTATCCATGAGATAATATGTCTGTGTGGTGTGTATGTGTTTGTGTGTGGGGTTGGGGGGGGGGGGGGGGTGGATCTGCATTGTGTTGCAGTAATAGCAGGGGGGCAAGGATCGAGCATAGCTGCAAGCTGTCACACTCCTGACTTAAAGAGGCAGTGAGATAACTGTGCTTACATAGCAGGTCGCACACCAACCTTCCATACCCAAACAGCCAGTCTGGAGGAAATGAAGCATCACCGTCAAATGCAAGCATACAGACACAAAAATACTCACATCACAGCCTTGGGAGTCCTGCTTTGTTGAGGCGGTTGACGAGAAACAGGGAGACAATGAGAAGAGGAGATGGCAGCCAAAGAGGGATGCAAAGAATGACAGAAGAACAGATAGAGGGAGAAAAAAGGAACCTGTTTTGCATATTATTTAATCAGTGGTTTCATGAACTAAGTCATAATTTCTGCATTGAAGAGACTTTAGCTAAGCTCCTCAATAACATATATTTGGTCGTACATAACTGTTCTTGGCTTTTAAAGCCAAGCCCCTTTTTTTTTTTAGGAGATTGCTTCAACAATCAACTCACACAAATACTTTCTATCGACACAGCTGCACACGTCTGCAGTCAGACACACATCCAGATCCAGCTCCCCACCTACACTCCCTCCAGAGATGGGTAAAGCAGGGCTGCGGATGCTTAATACCTCACAGAGCTCTTTTAGAGACTCAGTGGCAGGAAAGTGGCCGAATGTATGTAAAGGGATGGGGGTGGGATTAAAGCTATTTAAAGCCATTCGCTTCTGTCTTTCCAGCCTCGAGCTCCCCCCCCCCCCCCACTCCTTCGCACCCAACCCCCTTCACACTCACACACATTCTTTTTCCACAGAAATTGTGCCACTGTAGCTCAGCAAAGTAGACGCGCAGGCCTTTACTCCTGGGCTCAATCTACTTATGTAACATCATCATTGGTGGAGAAGGAGCACCATCTGGGCCTGGGGCAACTGTACTCACTGTCCTCGCTGTGCATGTTCGTATTAGTGTACCTTGTGTAAGAGAGATTGAAAGGGCATTGCTTTTATATCATCTGTCTTGAAATTCACTACCCTAATATCCAATTTCTAAACACATAAACTTATCAAAATAAGTAACAGGCACAAGTGAATAGTAAAAAAATATTGCATGATTTTGGGATGAAGGCTGTCAAATAAAGAAAATAATTTCTTATTTGGATTACTATTTGGATCTATATTCAGGACACAGTGGAATCGTTTAATTTTGGGTTTTTGTCTCATGTTCGTGATGCATGTTTCTTTTTTTTTCTTTTTTTAAAGAGGGAGAGCAAAAGGCAAAGGAAACCACACAGACAAGGATAGATTATCATAGAAAGACAGAGAGAAAAAGGAAAAAAGGAGAAAAAAACAGAACCATACAACCAGCTGCTATCTGTAGAAAACAGAAAATACCCAGTGGCATCTATGGGCAATCCAAAAGGAAAACCTTTAGGAGCACATGCAAGCAGACACAGGAATAACAAAAAAACAAAAAAAAAAACAAGAAACAAACAACAACAAAAAAAACACAGCCAGCTTCAACACTAGTAGAAAACACATAAACAAGCACCTCAGAACTGTAATTTAAAGAAACAGTTTGGTGCAGCAATGGGGGAGAGGTGGGGCAGTGCCCCACAATCAAGCAAGAGGACGCAATGACCCACACAGACTATACAGTCACACAACATATAAACATAAAAAAGAATAGATTAAATAAACAAACATATAAGTTAATTCATTCATTTCTAAGAGAAAATTAATAATAAATTGTCTGTGTTGCTGCTGATGTGGATTTTTTCTACTCGTCTGGGGTCTTTGGCCACCACACTACACCTCCAGGATCAGAAGCAACACAGACCCTGGACCAGCAGAAAAACTCCATTTCCCAGGATGATGCATGTCCTTCCATAGTGAAAATTGTATCTATCTTTTTTTTTTAATATAGATACAAATATTTCAACAAATGCTGCACATTTTCTGTACATTCACAAACAAAAAAATGTGTATATGTTCATTTTCCTTTCTAGATTTTACAACGGTTGCCACAGTAACATTGTGAGTTTCCCTATTACAGGACAAATAAAGAACTCTCTTAGCATCTCTTAACTTTTAAACTGTCTAGTAATATTATCGAGAAACATCAATTAGGGGATATTAAAAATCCCAATAATTGCAATAATATTTCTGTTTATCCTAGTCTATTGTCTTAAGTCCAGCTTTGTCGAAAGAGAAAGATCAAATTACCAGCACATTGTAGCAGTTCATCAATTGCAAATTTACATGGAAAAAGTAACCTGTGATGCAAATGCATACATTTTAATGTAACTAGTCTATTTGAATTGTCTTTGCAGCAGCAACATATTTTTGCAAAGGCTGATACTTATGAACAGCATCCCACTTTTGTTGCTTCAAGCATGATTTGTAAACTCTATTAACCAGTACTAAAACACACTCTTTGCCATATACACTACCTCCCTGGGCAAAATCGTTAGATAAGATGGCTACTCATACCACTGCCTTGCTGAAGATACCCACTTCTAACTGATGTTCCCACAAGACGACCTCATGGTCTCAGAACATATCTCAGATTGTCTCTCTGACATATCAAAATGGATGAAAAGCCATCAACTCCAACTAATACTCTCTAAAACTGAACTGCTTGTCCTCAAAGCCAGCCGTATATCACCACTAGCCAACCACATCAAATTCAAGTCACTGATGATAGCCTACAAAGTGGTTAAGGGTACAGTTCAAATCGACTTGAATACAAAGGCTTATGTCACAACTCCGTCACTTGAGGTATCAAGGGATTGTCCTCCGGCAGTGCCCCCAACACACTTGAGACAATCCAGACTCTTTTCATTTGTTGTTCCACAATGGTGGAATGGCCTACAGTGTGCTACAAAAACAGGTGTCAAGAAGCTCCTGAAGACCCAGCTCTTCAGAGACCATCTCCCACCCTAACTCTGACCTTGTGGTATTCCACCCTCTCTACCTTTATGTCTGTACATCCCTCTATTTCTACTCTGTCACCACTGTTGCCTGACTGAGAATCTAACTAATGATTTCCTTCCATGAAATGACTCAAAAACAGCAAATACTTAATAATATCCAAAGTTTAAATTCTCTGAAACAGGTCTCCATTGACATTTTGAATTATATCAAATATCAAAATGCTGAATCATCTTTTATTTTTTAACTAAATGGAAACAAATATTCAGAAATACAGCTGTTCTAGTTTTTTCATTGACAAAATCAATCCAAGAAATTAAATGTTTCTTTTTCTAATCATCAATGTTTCTCATTTCAGGCCTTTACATACCACACTGAAAGTTGGAGCATTAAAGCTTTTACCCTTTTTCAAGATGCCCTTCTTTCACACTATACAAGGCAATATGTCTCTGAAGACTAAAAACATATTTTGATGTGTATCCTTGCTTTATTTATGTTTTTTTAACTTCTTACCTTGTCTTGTAGAAGAGGCCACTCCTGTATCATCATCCGGCATGACCATGCCTTTGTATGCCTTTGCATCGTCTAACATTGTCTAAGCAAAACAAATTTAATGATGCTGTTAAAAATATTTTACCCCGATGGCTCGAAACGGTTTTTATTCAATTCCAACAAACAAATCTACATTTATGGAACCATCAAATATTTATATACTGTACAATCACAGAGCACGGCTTGGAGAGCTGTTTCTCTTAACAGCCTAAATGGTCTTCATCATCATTAGTCCAGAGCATATTTAGTAGGTTGAGTAAGCATAACTATTCCTCCAAAGAAAGATCTTGAACGCTGGTATATAAGGACTTTTTTAACAATGTTTTTAGTGGTTTATCATTTGTGTTGCTAATTATCTGCCCAGTCATTATGAATGAGGTTTTTCTCAATTCGCTTTGTATAAGAAACCATTGAAGGATTTCTCCTTTGACATTAAAAGAACATTTACAAGCAAGAAAACTTGACTTCCTCACCATCATCTGAAAGTCTGATTACGTTGCCTCATCAGCGTTACCTTTGCTGCAGCAATCAAATGAAAATTGAAAGCAGTCACAGTGAGTTTGCATCAATTTTCTGACATTAACATGAATCAACATGCCTTTTGCAAGTCATCAACCTTATTTAAGCAAACTCCATTGAACTTTGGATTAGCCGCTGCACACCATAACAACATTTTTTGTTGTTGTTTTATTTGAGCTACACATCCTCTTGAAGAAGGTTTTTTTTGGATAAGGTTTGTTGTTTTGGTCCTTACCTGACATAATTGCCATGATTCTTATCTCGTATGGAAATACATCTGAATTGAAAAGGAAAAAATATAGCTTGAGGCACACTTCAGATTTAATTTATTCATCTGCAACTGTAATTGGTAGAATATACCTCATTATTGTTAAATCAGAATAATTCTTTTGAGTATGAATATCTTTTGTCTCTAATATTGTGTCATTGCTCTTATAACCAATTCATTTGGTTTTACAGATCACTTTGGTTTTACAGATCACTTAGTAGAGCAGTAAAGTCTCATGAGTTCCTTTGTGGTTCCAGGTTGTGAATATGATTTACTATCACCCTGGCAACTGAATGTGTAACAAAATTATATAAACTTTAACGCATTAAACCGTTTCTCTGAGTTTGGAGTCAAAACTTACTGATGAAAGAAATACTTGAGCCAAAATAGTACTATCTGTTTTTGAGGCAAGGTCCTCCCATTTAACATATTTCCAAAAGTACCGTATTTATCTCGTAGTTATGGCACTCTTCATGGTGTCTTTATTGTTTTTATTCAATGTATAATTTGACAAACAATTATTTGTTAATTATTTGTTTATTAAAACAGTGCTCACAGATAAAGGTACTGCACTTAAAACACCCAAAGACAGTCTCACTGTAAGGATTTTTCTCCAAAAGTTATTTTGTGATGTACCTCAGTCCCTAAGGAGGCTCTTAAACATTGGTTTACTAAAATAAAGAATCCCTCCACAGCTGAATGATTGTCCATCAACTACGATGCTGAAACTTTTTCAGGATGCATTCCAGATAGTGAAGACATGTGAAAGGGCAGTGACATCAACTTTAAAGTAAGAAAAAAACTCAGGAAGGTTTTGAACTCTCATTTTATCAGTCAAACACAATGTTACCTTGACTCCCATCTTTAAGTATAAACTAAAAATAACTAACTAAAATAACTAATAAGAGAAAGTAACAAAACATGCACAGAGCCAAAAGACTTGCATCCAAACTGCAGATGTCCAGATAATACATTATCAGGTCCATTAATATTGGGACAAGAACACAAGTCACGTGTTTTTGGCTTTAAACACCACCTCAATCGATTTTAAATAAAATGTACAACATGTGTACACCATGGTACACATCTGTGGGGGATGACCGAAGAATTCTTTCCCTTCTGAAGAGAAACTTTCTGTAGAAGGTAGGTATTTTTTGTGTAAAAGTCACCAGTCAAAATATTTCACTATAGACAATACAGAGGGCTTACAACAAGATGTAAACCACTGGGGAGCCTCAAAATCAGAAAGGCCAGATTATAGTTTGCCAAACAACATCTAAAAATGCGTTTCATTTCCGGAACTGCATCGTATATACACATGAAGATTAACATGTACCAGAGTGATGTGATGAGAACAGTTAGAAGAACTAAGGCAACTGTTGAAATAGTTCCTCCTCGTGATCCAAAACAAACTACCTCATCAGTGAAGCATGGTGCTGGTTGGGTCATGGTATGGGAGTGTTTGGCTGCATATGGAAACTTGCATTTATTGATGATGTGACTGCTGACAGTAACAGAAGGATTCATTCTGAAGTGTTTTGAGCAATCTTATCTGCTCATATTCAGCCAAATGCTACTTACTCATTTGACCGCAAACAATTTTTTAGCCAAAGAAGCAGTGTTATGCAGTGTTATGCAACAGCCAAGTCTGACCTGGATCTGATTGAGCATGCATTTCACTTGCCGACTTTGCAAGCCAAAACTGAAGAGAAAAACTAAGTCAAATAAAAAATACTTGATTTATCCCTGAGGGAAATTCCAATGTTATTGTTGTTTTTTAAATAACGAAGCTACAACTAATAATAATGATGATAACAATCATGGGTGGTTAGCAATATCGCTTCATAGCAAGAGGGTCTGGGTTCAATTCCCGGGGGGAACCAGGAGCTTTCTGTGTGGAGTTTTCATGTTCCCCCAGTGTCTGCGGGGGTTCTCTACGGATTTTCCGGCTTCCACCCAACGTCGAACAACTTGCATGTTAGGTTGATTGGACATTAAGAGTGAGTATGGTTGTTTGTCTTTGTGTGTCTCTGTGTGACCATCCAGGGTGAACCCTGCCTCTCACCCATAGGCTCCAGTCCCCCCATGACCCCATTTTGGTATAAGCAGTTCAGAAAATGGATGGATGGAACAAAAATCATCAAATTACAAGCTAATGTCTTGTTTCAGAGGGGGTGATGGCTGTTGACAAGAATGATCTTCAGGGACTTTTTGTCTTGCACTGGACTTGACGAAGCCTCACACTGAAACCACTGTGTTGTTTAATAACTTTATTGTGTAGAGAATATGACGAATCATCCATTATCTTCAGCAGCTTGTGCAGAATGCATTTCTAAACAATTTGTACCAGTTGCTCCAGAGTTATACCCAGCATATATCCAACCTTCTTGATCAGTTTCTTAAACTCATTTTAGTCTCTGGCTTTAATGTTCCCACTCAAGTAGATACATCTGAAAAGCTAAATCTCTATTGTGTCTCTCAATGAGAAATTATTTTAATCAGCTGTTCAGCATAGCTGGGGAACCCATATTTCCCCCTATAAGTTCAAAACTATGGATGTTTTTATTTATCTCTGTCTATGTCACTATCAGTGTTGGGGAGTAACGGATTACATGTAACGACGTTACGTAATTTAATTACAAAAAGAGAGTAACTGTAATTCGTTACAGTTACAATGAGAAAATATGTAATTCAGTTAGTTACTTCCGAAAATATTAAGAATTACAAATTTAGTTACATTTTTAAAAAATATAAAGAAAAACCTTTGCAAAATATGCAACTCACTGATACACGAAGCGTATTGATTTACTAATATTTGACTGTTTGGTGTTGATGCATGACAAACGTTTATCGATGTCTATGACCTAGCCTAGCCTAGACTACCTAGCCTACCCAACTCCTCTTTTTCCCGGACAGGTCCTACATTTCAGACTAGGGTTGTCAAAAGTATAGATACTTAAACAAGTATAGATACTAAAATGCTGTATCCGGATACGACTGACCTGCCGTCGCTGCGCCCCTTGTCTCCGATTTATTTACGTTGTTTATGATCATTAACAAGACGTTAGCCTTGAACTGCTAGCTGCGGCCAATAGCTAATAATAACATGCTAAAATTAATCATGGGTCAATACTCATTAAAACCTTAAAGTAATCAAAAAGTAATCAAAAGTAATTAGTTACATTACTTTTTAAAAGTAATCGAAAAAGTTACACTACAATTACATTTTAAACACGGTAACTTGTAACTGTAACGGATTACATTTTTAAAGTAACTTACCCAACACTGGTCACTATATGTTAACAACCAACATATTTGGGGCTGTCAAAACCACACCTGAAAAGAAATTCTCACCAGCCACACCCCCAAACTACAAGTCAACAACATTACTCATTGATGGATGAGTTTGTAAAGGCAGATTCTGGCAACATTAAACTTCATTGAATGTGAATATATTAACCAACGTGGTGTTGGAATTCAAGGTAGTGATTGAAATACATTGAACATTGTGGATTCATCCAACATTGCTGGCAGCCAATCATTCAAATCACCCACATAAAGTTATATATTATGGGCAATATGAACTATTCAAACAAAGAGGCTACTCTTTTTTTAATACTTCTGTGAATACTGTGCAATTATTTTTTTCTGTGTGGTGTTCAGGTACAATATTTTAATTTGTAGAAACTTTTTTAAAGATTTTGTTTGGTCAAATATCTGCTCAAAAAACATTTACTCATCTACTTTACTCTCACTTATTTTAATACATCATTTGATGTTACTGAGCCTTTTAAACAGGTTAATACATCCATTGTAAAGATCCAACAAATAACTCAATGGAAAAGTTTTTAGTCATATCTTTTGCCAAAAATTCCTATTTTTGTGCTGCAATAGAAACTAAAACTTAAAAAAAAAAAAGAGATGCTATCCAAGAGAGTGTGATCTATGAATTTCATTTATTAGAAGGAGCAGATAATCAGTAAGGTATATGAACTGTTATCTTGTTTGGGATTAACATGTGCTGAATGTGTTGCAAGATTTTTTCAGAAACATTTAGACTAAAAGGTCGAACCGGTCGACGTTGCAAATATTGTTCTGCCACGCTCAACGTCAATGTTATTTCACGCCTCAGCGACTAAAAGGCTTCACAGCTGATCTGCTGTAGGTAAAATAATAAATAAATTTAAAAGATCGGTAAGTAATTTCAGTTCAAATAGGACATGCTGGGTTTTTTTTTTTTTTGTACAGTGGTAGAAAAGGCCAGCAGAGAAACTGGTGAATGCTGTTGATCCCTACAGCCTCTTCACCCCCTGCCCAGCCCCCTCTATTTTTCCTCCTCCTGTGCAGCAGAGCCAGCAATAATGACCTCCCGCTCTGCAGAGAACCTTGAGCCTGGCCGTGGGCTGAAGCAATCTGTCGCTTGTTTGTGCCGGTGACATCTGCTCCCATAAGGACCCAGGATTATTCCTGCTCTTTTGTCCAAAGCTCTCAAATGTGAACCTGTGTCATAGTTGATTCTATTGGATGGGGGATGGGCTTGGGGGTGACAGGTGAAAAAGACAAGAATCACTTTCTTTCACGCAGATAGGCATGTCTTTTGAAAAGAATGTACTTATAAAAGCACATTTTTTGTTTAAATGTAAATATGTGTTTTGACTGATGTTGTATTATGTGATTTTGTGTTGTTTTGTCTTCCTGCCTCAGGACGACAGATGTAAATTAGAAAATATGCTATAATCTGGCTCATTTACAATCTCTACTGAAGTGTAAGATTGTTCATTAATGAGCACTGTCCTGATTAAATAAATTAATAAATTAAAAATAAGGTATCACAATAATGCAAGAAAATAGAAATAATAAAAATAATAATAAATAAGTAAATAATTTAAAAAAAAACACACATTGTACTGGTGATAAGTAATGTTTTAAAATTAGAAGTAGGTATTGCCGATCCTAGAAGTCTGTGAACCTTAAGAACTTAAGAACTTCTGACTAATTTTGAATGATACTAACTTTTGTTATGCACATTCCCTGCCCTGGGGCACTTGGTTTTTCGTGAAACCAGTTTGGGTGTTGGCTTTGTGTGGTGTTTTTCTAATGTCTCTGGTTGGGCTGAGCAGGCTCGAGCACACCTGGGCGGAGTCTGGCTATTCCCTGCTCCCACACCTGTCGGGCATCACGGCTCATTAACATCTCTTCTTAAGAAGCAGAAGGAGCACCTGTCTTTGCCGGATCTTTTGACCTCACTAGTGGTAATCAGGCCAATGCCTGTGGATGTGCTGCAAACAACTCTGTGGAGAAATTAAGACCAGTTTCTGGTGCATCCATTTCCCAGTGGCAATGTTTACTTTGATATCTCAAGTTCCTGTGTGGTGTGGAGTGAGTTCTGAAAGAACTAACTTGCAATGTCATTCTCTTCACCAGAATTACTTGTTGAACAGAACTACATCTGTTCTTTTTCTGGCTTCCCTGCCATGGCACTTTGAAGCCGAAATGCCTTAGTTCACATCTTTATAATGAGGATATAATTTTATCAAATAAACACATTTTTCTGTCAAACCCAAAGTGATAACACTCATTTATTTGAGTTAAAACTGTGTACACATAAACTGAAAAAGAGTCATTTAAATCTGACAGCTCTACCTACACCTACAGAGTCAACTCAGTTCTGTTTCTGCTTAAGCAAAGTATTTTAAAGTTTAGTGGCAACCAAGATTAATCCATTAACCCAGTCTGCCATGTCACAACTATCCAGGCAGCTGCTTTTAGCGAAATACTAAGATCTATTTTTTTCCGGCAAATTATTACTTCCAGCAAACTCTCTTTGAGTGCCCAGCCCTAACTGGTTGTTGTTGAAGACCATGTGAATTTCCTTATCAGCACAATCTATCGTCTTCCTGTGGCAACGCCAAGCACAATACAGCCAATACAAAAGTAATATCATACCAGTTTGTTTAGCCTGACAGTGATGTCAGTGGACTTTCCATCTTACCATGGACAGAAGTAATGCTTTTACCTTCAGAGCTGAAATGTAAACATTTCAGATAAAAATTACAAATAAATACAAATTTTACATTATTTATAAATAGAAATTATAAATGTGCTCCATTTAGTAAGCTGTGTTGACTACAGTTTTTTTTTCATTGCAAAAGATTCCTGAGAGCACACAAACTGAAACACATCCTAAAACACATTGGAAAGAAGAGAGCAACGTGGAAAAAATAGGGATAGGGGATAGGGATTTGTAGAGTGGTGGGGATAACGATTATTTGGTGGTTTACATTCTTGCACCTCTGCAAATTTGGGCCAAATCCCAAATTACAGTCAATATTACCCAAAATACGGTGCTTGCGGCTCAGCAGATTCTACTTTTAATTGTTTTAAAAGGATTGTTTTATGTATTGTTTAAATAATCATTTTACCTTTTATGATTCACCTCCTATGAATTTAAACACTTTCAACCTCATGATTGGCCTTTTCAAGTTATGTGAGGTGGATTTCTTGCCGTCTTAAAATGAATGACATCATCAGTTGTGCTGGTCTGCTGTAAAGTTCATATACAGAAATAGCCTTGGTATTTCTGTAATAGTACCTATCATAACCAAGAAACACTCAACAAAATAAAGATATTATGGTCAACCAAGATTTAAAGCTTTTAGTCATCTACTGTGATAGAAGTGGCCTACACCAGGACTGTTAAACTGGTGCAGAAATAAAATAAATAAAAAACCCATCAAGTTATGGTCCATAGCAGCAGTCACCAGAGTTTAAGTGAGAACATGGAAACTCCACACAGAAAGCTCCTGGTTCCCCCCCAGGACTCGAATCTAGAACCCTCTTGCTGTGAGGCGATGGTGGCTGTCGTTTGTATTAATTCATTTTACAACAAGGTACATTTGTTGCAATTTAAACTGGATTCAAACATGATTGCACTGGAGCAAAGATCTAACTACTCTCCACTGTTGTGCACCTTAAGTCTCTTTTCCTTTCAGATTCTTTTGCTATACATGTGTGTGTCACTGTCTTTTGTTTCCATTTACAAAATACAAAAAACATTCAGACCAAATGTACTACAATACAGATGTGGTTATGGTTTGCATAGCATGCAATGAAAAGTAAAATCTTGGTTATATCACTTTGAATTTTTTTAGATACTCGTGCACACTGGAGTGCAAATTGAATGATTTCCAGTGTCCTAACTCATCAATGTTGATTTCTTACATTCTGATGCCAGCAATTATGTGGAAGAGTCAACATATAAAAAGTTTCATAGAATAATTTACACACCTACAATCAGCAGATTAACCCATGACAAGTGAAAGTATCAGGATTGAGTATTGGGATGATTTACCATTTTCCACAGACTTAGTGTTTTCCACCTTTGATGAGTCCTGCCTCACCACTTTGCTCAAACTCTAACAAACAATTATGGATAGATAAAAATGTAAATAATGGAACACATGATAGCAATAGACTTTCAACATAAACAGCAAGTAACATCATGAGGAGATTCAGTTACTCTGCTGCTAAATTCCCACACCTTTCCATATTCTACAATTTTCTTATGATACAATAACTTCCATGCTAAAATGTTTTTTATTTTCAGAAGACAAAATGTAAGAAATAAAAGGAGAAATATGTCAAAGGAGTCACATACAGCAGTCTTTTTTAGCTGGGCTATTGTGAATGTTTGTGTTCTGCTCACACTGTGTACTTATTTTTCCTTGAAGTGTTATGATGACACGAGATTCACAGGAATTTATTTTGGAGCTGGAAGAATAAGAGACCTGCGTAATGACTGTTTTTACTCACAGCCCGAAAGCCTTTGTGTTCCAAGTTTGTAGAACAAGTTGTTCATGATGGAAGAAACATTTTGTTTGTGTATTTCTGCACAATCAAGATTGCTTGAGGACGTAGAGGCTTTGGACAAATGACTGTCTACAAAAACAGCCAAGCAATATTGGCCTTATTTTTCTAAAATAACAGTGTTATCACTAACCACCAGACAGCTGTTTAATCTGTTTTAAGAGATTGTCTTTACTTCAAATGATTGTGACTCACAGAACAATAAAAAATAATACAAATGTTCAGTGATTGGTTACACATGGTAATGGTATGGTTCCTTGTTAGCTCTGACATTCAGTTCCAAAGAAGGAAATGAAAAGCCTTCCTCGTAGCAGGCCTCGGTATCAGTGACTAGATGTAATGATAATATTTGTTTTATTTATATCTATGAACCAAGGCATGATGATTTCCATTAAATGTTATTTGTGCAAATGGAGACCCGCAACGTCCACTATATTCAACAATTTTGTCAGGCCGTAAGGTTAGTCTGTCACAAGGCCGATATGTGTGTCGACATAACCAAGTAGGGACTAAGGCAAAGACTGTGGCAATTCAGTTTGTTCAAGAATGGCAGAAAATTAAAAAGGCAGTAAAGAGGCAGGGCAGCTGAGAGGATTCTTGTGATTGGGAGATGCAGGTAGATTTAGGAGTAAAGCTTGTTGTTCCAGAGGAAATACCCCCTACAAATCTAAGGCCGAATATAGTCTTGTGGTCTAGAAGTAAAAAGAGAGTCTATTTTACAGAGCTGACCGTTCCCTAGGAGGACTTAGTTGAAGAAGCGTATGAGAGGAAAAAGCTTGGGTATGTAGAATTAGGAGCAGAAACAGAGCAGAGAGGTTGGAAAGTTAAGATTTGTCGTTATAATGTGGGGGATTTGTTGCCAAGTCTGCTGTCTCATTGTTGAGGCAGTTAGGTATAAGTGGAGAGAGTGTGAGGGAATGATGAAGGATGTATTAGACAAGGCAATAAGGTACAGACAGTGAATTTGGACTTGTATTTTCTAATAATAGCTGGGGGCCCGGCATCTAGACAGACCTGAGAGAGAAGAGGAAGAAATCCTGGAAGATGAAGAATAAAAATAGATGGAAAAGTTTGAATTAGCCATTAAAACCAGGTGGCAACTTAGGTGGGTTGGCGTATTTTCGTTATTCTTAATGACTGCAACTATTTGTAACAGGTCTTTTAAGACTATTTAGCATTAGTAGCCGTAAATTGTTATTGGTAGGTGTTTTAGGCATTTGTCCGCTGTTGAATGCGTTTGTTTGCCAAGTCGTCTAATTTATGTTTTCCTGTCTCTACCCCCTGCACTCTCTGAAATTTTCATTGCTCCCCATCCGATCCAGGGTTTGCAACGAGACAGAACACTGATGAAAGGGGCACCTGATGACCCCAAAGACATGCTGGTCAGCACTGCTCACTGGTTTAAAAAGGGATCATAGTGTAAATGTTGACATTAGAATATTCACTGAGTCTGATGTATTTATCTGTAGTACACGTTTCTTGTGATACTTTCATAACATGTCGGTTTGGGGCATTGGATGGTGCGTTAAGGAAGAAATGATCAAGATTATAGGTCCAAGTCATGTTGACATGGATCATAGCCAGATGAATAGGTTGGAGTTTTTCCGGTGCAGCAAGGCTTGTCAAAATCAACTGACAGTGCTCCAAGGAGAAATAGTCTTTTTTTTTTTTTTTAAATATGTTCAGTGCAGATAACTCAACAGTGACAGCATCAAGGGCCAAAGCCAGACAGACTGCATGTTAACTGTTGCAAAGCTGCGAGGCAAAGACATAGGCATTCATTTGTTAATTTGTTCATTATTTATGGACCTAATTGATTTGTCAATGCTACAAAACGATCTTGTTTTTATTCATCATCCCAACTTTCACTACATTAAGAGAATAAAGCAAGCTACGAGATCAATGTAAGAGACAACAATGGACCTGGAAATTCAGCCACACACAGGAATAATTTACAGATCGAGTTTTATTGCACAAAAGGTTGATAAGTATTGGTGAATAGAGAACCTTGGGATAACTGGCTGAACTTGAGGGAAGGTGAATAATTTAGTCTCAGAATCCAGAAACTTGGTTAAATAGCAAGCAAGGGTCAAACACAGCTAAGCAGATGTCAGGTATTTAACACTGGATGAATTGAGATTAGGTAGTCCAAAACAAAGCATGGTTCGATGTCTAGATTTTCAGTAAGGCTAGAGGAGTCCGACATGGACAAAGCAAAATGAGCAATCCGTGGACGTGAATTTTGTAAGCAACCTCGACAAATGTAGACCAAACGCTGGATCTCAAACAGGCACATGGCAAGTGATAATCTGGCAAGGAAACAAAGACTGGTGAGAGCTTAAATAAAGCTATGAACAGGTGAACTAATTAACACTCAGGTGGACTGGATAAGGCTTATTAGTTTGTAGAGACATGGCATTGAAGAGAGTTGATTCCTGACAATAAGTCGCTTGGCCAATAAACAGTTCACTAGAAGCAAATACTGCACTTTTGCAATGATTGTCAAACTTGTCAAACTCTAGCTAACACTTAAGTACTGCGAGCCTATGATAGTTGTTATTTTGGATGATACAGACACAGTGAAAAGAGTTATGACACTGAGATGCAGTGTCTATTTTTGTAATATTTTGACTTGCTTAAACGAATAATGGTTTCACACCCGGTACAAAAACAGCAATGGAGGAAAATTAACACCAGCAGAGATGAAAACAGCTTCAGATGAAAAGTAAAATAATGCATCTTGTGTTATGGGTAATAGGGTTTTTGGGGTTTCCTCAGTGTTTAAGAAGCTTATGAAGAAATTAAGTCCATCATAACAAAGGAAGGAAAAACTGAAGCTATTGTAAAGGCGCGAAAAAGAGCATGGCAAGCAATAGCGAATTGCCTAGATATGCAAGTATTAAAAGAACTGACTGATGTTGTCTTGCCGTCTCTGAAAAGACATTATTATTAGCTCCCAGAAGCTAACATAAAGCCAGTGTCTATTATTTATCAAAGGCATAAAGATTACTGGCACCTGTCCACACTAGGTTCATTTGACTTTGGTTAATATGGCAGGGTTAAAAAAACTCTAATGCAGAAGATGAGAAGATTCTGTCTGTGTAGTCGAGAATGCTGGAAGTATCATGTCACTCTTGGGAAATTAATTAAATTTAATCGGGAATGTAATTCCCTGATGTGATGTTCACAGAAAAAATATCATTTCTAACAGGTGCCAGATGGTGTACTGGTTGGGAGACAATCTGGGAACACAGTATTACCTCAACATTTACATTTACTCTTTTAGCAGACACTTTTATTCAAAGCAACTTTAATTTCAGGAACAACATTCACACAACAGTAAAGTCAGAGAGGAAAGTTAGATATATGCAATTTGTATCACATAGACCTTCGGCATCACTGGGACAAACACCAAGGTAAAGCAGCAGGACTGTACAAAAAGTGAACTAAAGAGGGCAACTCACCATGCACAATTGATGATGTGCTAATGTATTTGTGTATCAACAGGATTCAAAAACTGTCAGAGGCCTCTTCAGCACCCACCTAAATAAGTAAATTGAGATGGCAGACATACAGGTCACATATATATAATTCTTTAAACTGAAGGAATTGAACCGTGATGTGGAAATTAAAAGATAGGCACTGAAGAAGCTGGAAATAGAAACTACAGAAATAAGTAAGTCATGTTTTAGTGCACACTCTAAGCATGACTGTTGGCTCCTGCCAACTTAATCTTTATTCCTCCCCAGCTCTCAGCAGGGAAGTAAAGTGATTACATTACAATAAAGAAAACTAAAAACATAGTCTCATCCTCTCCTGTTAAATACACCAATAAGTACATCGAAAAACTATAATAATTTAAATAATCAAGGACATCTGACTAGTCTCCTATTGACATTATCAGGACATATTGCTGGATTGTCCAAGTCCATCTCCAATGCTTTTCTAGGAGCCCTCTCCATCCTGAGGTAGGAAAACTTGAGAGAGAGACACCTCAAGCAACAATTATGTCACAGTCCCTTTCTGGGGAGACCCTTAGGTGGTAAAGGCACTGAGAACGGTATTAAGAAGGCCAAATGCCATTTCTAGTGGTGGATTCATTTGTGGACTTTGATTTTGAGGATGTGCATATATCCTGTTGATGTGAAATACACTCTTCTGATGGTGCAGCAAATAGTTGCTTTGCTAAAAATTTTATCATCGCTTACTGCATTAGGAACATGCTATTTGTGAAATATCTGAGCCCAACACAGATCGTCTGTGTAACATTAGGGCATGGATCCGTTCAGTGTGGTCCTGAGTTTAGGGACCCAGTAGCCTGCACATGTGGTGGACGCCATCCCCAGAAATGACAGCTCTCATGAAGATGATTGTTGGGGAAACCCAAGAGGTCGGACCCGTCCTAAAACATTCTTCCTCATGTGAGAGCCCTTCTCAAAAGTCTTTCATCATCCACAATGACATGCCATTATAAAGGAGGACACGTGGGGTTGGATGTGCTTGTTTGGCTTGACTTGATTGACAATACCTTTACTTCTTTATTGTCATTTCTCAACTCAACAAATTCAATAGTCTATCTAAGGCCTTTCTGTCAAATTTAGAGCAACAGCAGTATTCAGAATGGTGAAAATGCCCACATGGAAAATATACAATTGTTAATGATAACCATCATTACGGTAAAATAATAATAGCACTTGAATGAAAATGATAACTAACCCATAATTTTTTAATGCAGACTGATTTTAAGAATATGCAGAAAAAGACAAATAAGAAAATAGAATCACTGACAAAACTGAACAGAAAAGACACCGGGATTCACCAATCCTGGCTGTTAGCCTGGTCTGGAACAGTGTAGCTGCAAAGGATGAATCAGTATAATAATTTAAGCGCTTCTGCTTTCGCGAAATCGGGTTGGGGTTTACTTAAACCAGGATATCGGGAAAATCCCAGCTTAATTTGCTAACCTACTTTTGTGAATCTGTCATCATGGTTTCCTCAGTTTGTATAAGTCTGGCATTTCATTGACAGTTCTATGGTTAATTGTATGTTTCATTTTTGTTTTTCACATTCTCGCCAACAGTTTTGCCAGCATCTTTAGACTGATCATCAGCCCAGCTCCCTTTCACCTGTGCTCATTATTCTCTGCTGCTGTCCCTCACTAATCTTCCTCCCTAGTATTACACCTCCATGGTTTCTGTCAGGGCCTTGTGGTGGTGTGGTGGTTAGCACTGTCACCTCACAACAAGTGGCTTCCCAGTTTGATTCCCCTGGGGCTGGCTTCTTCTTATTCTATCTGGTATTTAACGCTTCCTCAGTGTACTGGATTGGCTGTCTTTTTTTCCCCAAAGTTTTCCTAATACACCTAAATTCACCCTGGTCATTTAAACCCTGTCATCATCTGAATATGGGTCTTTCTCTTTGCCACACTCACATTGTGTCAGAATTTTAAAAGAAAAAAAAATATTTGTGGGTTTTATACTTTTGTCTGTCAGCCTCTGAAAAAAACAGCCCAGTAACTGAAACTGAACTATCTTGGCATTCAGGAAATATTTGTTTGTAGAGTGTATGTAATTGTAATTGACAGTAATTCTTGGCAAGAGCTTAGTCACTGCTTAAAGTATCACAGAGGGGAATATGGCTTACCCTTATAAGTTGTGATAGACCTAACTAATCAACAAATTTCATCATTCAGATGACTTTTTGACAAAATGTTTGGTCCTGATTAGACTGTGAAGAGCTCTTACCGCTTTTTTCCCCCTCTGGCTTTGCAATCAGTGCAGGAACAAAATGAAACAATTTAACTCCGCTGAAATACTTCACAACACCCATTTCAAACTGAAATCCATACATCACTGACAAGTGTTATTTTTATCTGCTGCTATGCTTTTTTTTTTCTTTCAGCAAGACTGAAAGAACCATTACTGATAGTCTCCAAGAAAAGTACCACTTAATATTTTTGTTCAATCTTATTTTTATTTTATGTGTATCTATAAAATCCATTTGACATTTTTTGTATCTTGAGGGTCTGTATTTTCAAATAAAAGGAAGTCAGCAAGAGCAAATTAATGTTTAATATCTGAATTATAAACACTTATCTATCAAATGTATCATTATGAACATTATCCATCCTGTTGTTTTTGTCCTTTTGCAAGATCTCATAAAATGATTGTAGATTCTAACTGCATTTTATAGTGGTCTGAACCTCCTGTGACATTATTCAATTTGCATATTCATTACTTCCCCTGCCTTCTATTTGTTTTAAAAGTAAACATTTCTCAATCGTACCCGGGCAATATCTATGAATACTAATGAGTTTTATATGACTCCTGATGGAATTGTTTCACAACCATCTAATACAAAAATTAAACAACTTATTTGAGTTAGCTGTTAGTTAAGCTTTTATGTATTAATTCCAAATTAAGTATGTAAACTGAGAGAGCTCTAACTGCTGTCTCATGCAGGTAAGACACAAACTGCTCAAAAAAACTTCACAAATGTCCACATTTTTACTGGTAAATAGTGTTCCTTACTTGAATAATTTTTTGTACCAAATACAAATATTTCCACGCAATTTTGGAAAATTTTAGAGTTGAAATGTGGCTTCTGTGTTAGGTTTGCTAATTATAATAATGCTGTATTATCACATTCTATTATTATTTAGAGCATGCATCAGTTCACAACAAAGGTCTATGGAAGTCCCTTTAGAGACATAAACCAAAATCCTATTCATTATGGTTTGATATAATTCTATTCTAATGTAATTTGGACTCTGGATCAAAACAGTTAAAATCTAAACTGGTCCAGTTCATTAAATTAAATCAAATTAAACTGAATAAATAATTGATTAAATAATAATTAAAAAGGATACCTTGTTAAAGAAAAGAATAAAATGATTTTCTTCATTAAATCCCCATCCAGAATATGTAAACCACTTAATATAAGAAATCGTTTCAGTTTTATGAGTTTGTTCTCTTTTGTCTGATATCATAATAAAACAGTTCCAGAAGTATTGCATCAACTTGATTCATTCTCACCTCATCCACATGCTCAAGAAGCCAACAAGGTACTGTAAGTGGATAAATGTGTGGAACATGCAGAAACACAAATATGTTGACAGAGCACAGGGAGCATTAAAAAAAACCCAACCTGGAGGGATTCTATGGACTAAACTGGCTACCACAATTAAAATAGAACATATACCATTCATGACTCAGACATAAAAAAGGGACACAGTATATGAAGATATGCTTAACTGATTGGATTACATGTTTTTTTACACATAAACTATTCTTCGATTGATATGTGTGGCTACCCTTTAAGCTCAATTACATGTTTGCTGTTTTAAAATGAAAGGCTCTGACATATTGTGTTGTTGATTTTGAGTGCAAACATTTTCCAGCATGACATTTAATTTCCTTTTCAGTTACCATTAGCTATTTGATTGCTGCCATGCAGAAAACATAATTGAGTTAGAGAGCCAGCAGTGAACTGCCATGATTTAAAAGGGTCATTGGTTGATGTCTTGCTACTTGAGATAACCAAAGCAAAGGGAATGTACGTGTGACTTCACACGCAAATGGACAGGAGCAAAAGAAATGCATGTTTGATTCCCCTGCCTTCAGCGTTAGCTGTTACTGCCCCAGGAGATTTAAAGATTTATGTAATGCCAGTAACGCCTTCGTTCATTAGGTAATGTTTTCATCTTTCAGTCACAATATTGTTGGTTCCATCAGCAGCTTCTCCAGAATACATGTCTCATGGCCCTGTTAACCCTATAATGCCAAATGTATCATATTTGATACATACGGTTTCTGAAATGTTTTGCATTGACACCTTTTGCATAATTTAATGGTAAAAACTTTGCTCAAAATTCTGCTGTACACAATCAGATATACCTGATAACAGGGGGCAGAAGACTACACAAAAAATAATCTTGACCTATCGTATAGTAATAAATTATTAATATTAAAAAATTATATTTGTTTTTTCTTTTTACATATTTTGTGGAAAGGCCAAATAAAGACTTAAAACCAAAAAAAAGGAATTTTCTGTTTTGTTTTATTCTTGGATCGGGCTTTAAAGGGTTAAAGACGTTTTGTGTACTCCTTTTCAGAGGTTTTTAGTCGGTGCCTGATGGCGCCTTGGGAGGACTGGTTATCCAGCACACAATTATTTGCAATTTCTCAATTCTAAAAGACTTCTCAAAGACTATTTAGTGTCACTTCGCCAGTGCCAGATAATTCCGAGTTCTTGGGTCTGAGCCTATGTCCCAGTGGGTTATGCCTATGTCCTTCTCTAAGACGTATGGAACTAAACTCGCAGCGTTCTGTTTTTTCAGAGGATTGTTCCTTTTTTAGTCAACATCTTTCCTGTGGCCTGCCCAGCAGAGCCCAGCAAATGTGTTTTTTGCACGCCATGTCCCATTGCCATGTCCCACGCTACTGACAGCGTTTGGTGTGTCACTTTCATGTGTTTTTTACAGACTCTTCTGGTTGTTACTTTGTCCCGGTGCCTTTACAATGATTTTAAGTTGTATCTTTCCTGTGCATTTCCTGCGACATTTAGTTTGTGAATCTCCTTGTTTGCATTTCGGTCCTGTTGTTGGAGCAGTGGGTTTTCGTTATTCAATAAACCTTATTTTACTTTTTTATTAAGTTTCTTCTCGTGATTATCTCACCCACTGATCCCAACAGGCTCTTTCTCATTAATACCTTTTCAGTGTTTTTTTTGTTTTTTAATGGATTGTAACAGGTAAAGTCTTAGCAGCTATCACTAAGCAAGACCAGCAAAAAAGTTACGACTGCAGACTGCAGGCCGTTTAAATTACCAGGAAGTGACAATTTACTGATTCTCAAGAAAACCTCACCATTTTCTCAATAGCCAGTAACAGTAAGTGTGCAGTGTTATCACTTCTGTGATCTTCTATCTGGTAAATAGCTATACACAAACCAGCATTGTGGGCTAACAATGAGGCACAAGTATACTGTCAACACAAAGTTTTCCATTGTTGCGTCTTGTCTTCATTGCATGCAAATGATGCTCTGACACTTTCTGATCGCTTTGCTGTAATGTAACCACTCTGTTTACATGACTCCACTAAGCAACGTCTAGCAGTACAAGTGGAACAGTTTAGTATGGAACAATATCCTTTGGAAAAGTACTGAAGCCCAAATTATCAATGTTTCGTTCACTTGAAAGTCATTAAGAAGATCGTGTCAGTAAAATAAAGACATACAGAATTAGATAGAGTGAACAGACCCATTGATTTGTGTCACATATTTTATATTTAGGTGTTTAGTATTAAACTTTCTTGATGCATATTGATATATATCGGGTTGTAAACCATTGCTGACACTCTATAACTCAAACATTTGATTAAGGTACAGTTTCATTGCATTTGGTTTATTGTTAATTCAGTATACACATGTTGCCTAATTCAAATCAATTTAAAGCTAATGCCTATCCTAAAATAACATTTTAATCAAAGTAAATGTACCTTCTGTTCAACTTAATGAATTATTTCACATTATGATAAAAAAGCAGCATATTTAAAAGAAAATACAAAGAAGGTAGTGAATTTTTTATGCTGTTTTTGTAGAATTTCTGAGTATTTTTACCAGACCAGCTTAGCACTTGGATTTCCAGTGAATTCACATAGGTGCTTTTAAATACAGAGAATTTTTTCCCCTCATAATCTGTATTGTGCCTGCCGCCAGTCAGTTCCCCAAAGGTTTAAAGTTAACTTTAACATTTGTGAGTGATGCATTAACCCTAGTGTCAAATTTCTGCAAGTCACTGCTGCAAACATTATTTAATTTCAGGGTGAACAAAAGCAAGTGGTGTGCTATTATTCTAATGCATTTACAGATTAATTGAGTTTTATTGAATAGCAATCTCATAAACGTAATAGTCAAGATTTTGTGACAGGCCTACAATAATAGAGTGGAAAAAGAGTGACAGTTTAAAATATTCTCACACTGTGCCCTCAGTTAGAAACATGGGTTAACGTGCAACGCGTAGCTAATCCAGTTCTACTTTTGACTGTGGCAGTCTGGTTTAAAGCAGTCACAGACATAAGCCAGCAGGCAGGACAGGAGAATAATTTATTACCCCTTTTACTAACGTTTTGTTCCAGCCTTTGGCAGACACAAGATATCACTGTCCACTAGTCTCTTTCTTCTCGCCATCCTCTTTGATCACTAATATGAATAACCATACATTCTGTCTATGAAACATACACATTGCATTTGTAAGTACTGAAATATGTAATTTAATATATGTGGACTTTTTCCTGAACTCAGCTTCCCTAGACAGAAAGGGGATCAATCAACTCAGACACCCAAAGAACAAACTGGATGAAATAAAAAAAAAAATTCCAATCCACTCTTGCTGATTAGCTCAATACAGCTTAAAAACAGACTAACAAATAGTCTCTATAAAACCACCAAGTGCTGTATCACATTTAACACAGCCTTTTGGAGTTTTTTGGATTGAACTCATCCATCCTCTACACACACACAGACAGCCGCTCCTGTGACATTCCGAAAATGCTCCACACCATGGGCACGCCACGTCCCCTCCAGGCTGAAACAACTAAAAACAATGCAGAAGAACCACCCAACATAACAGCATGTGAAATAGAACCAATTCTGCAAAAATACAAATACAAATAATCATGCAAAAATCACTTTTTCACCATGTTACATATTACAGAATTGTATTACGACCACCCACTTAGACATTGAATGGCTCATGTTCATGCCACCAAAAGATCCCAATAAGGGCTCCAAAGGTTAGGCCCTCTATGCTACCCCAGGCCTGCCTTGATATATATAAGACATATAATTTAAGCCATACAAGCTTTAATTAACAAGGTTCGATACCCTACATCTACACTAACATTGAAGCAATTAGTGACTCAGTGTTCCAACATCTGCAAGAGGTTTTTATTATCGCAACTAGAGATTGATGAGTTACAATACAAATGTAAGAGGGAGCCAGTACGCCAGTTCAGCGGTAGGATTTTACCATCATCCCCCCAATCCAAGATTATGTACCAAGCCCAAAGTTTAATTGCTACAATGGAATTGGAATACCAGCAGCTGACCTGAAAGAGAAGATCATAGCTAAGCTGGAAACCTGGCCCCCCCTATCCCTGACAACCAAGACTATGTGAAATACCTTCTGAAGGTCTACTGGAAGATATGAATGTGGCATTAAAGACAATCCTTATGGCAAAATTGTACTTATACCAACGAGCTGATGTACATAACAGCAACAGTGATCTTATAGGTTGCTAAAAATTTAAAAGCAACAGAGACCAGTACGCTCCATGGATAAGGAGATAAGAGGCCAAGATCAAGTCATCACGGAGAGAACTTAGCCAATTATCAGAGCTGTAGAAAGAAAAAGAAAAGTGCCTAAGAAGTACAACAACAAGCCTTGGAAGCTGCAAAGCAGCCTTGGCTAGCTGCTTGAAGAGGTATACCCTCAGCAATAGAAGAAGACCGATAACCTTCCTTAGCACAACATGGAAGATCCTGTCAGGCATCACAGCGCCCAAGACAAAAAGGTACATGGCTCAATACATGAGCGGGGCCAAGAAAGAAATTGGAAGAGAGACCAGAGGGGAAAAAACATCTGTTGCTGGTAGTTAGAGCAATCACATACGACTATAAGACCAGTACAAGTTCAACAGGGCCCTAAGAACCCTTATCAGGAATTCGATGGCAATGTGGTGAACAACACTTGAGGTCAACTTCAAGTCAATTGCACAAGTCAAGTGTTAAATCTACTAAGGTGATTCTCTATCTCCACAGTTGGTCTGCATAGGCCTGAGCCCTCTCAGCCAGATCATTAACAAGACTGGCTATGGATACTGACATCAGCAAACATCAGCCACCTCCACTACATGCATGATATGAAGCTGTATGCTCGGAGTGAACAAGATATCGATTCCCTGATTCACAGCAAATATTGGATAGTCATTCGGACTAGAGAAGTGTAATACCAAAGTGAGGGAAAGAAGTCAGAACTGAGGGGATTGCACACTTGACAGACAGACAGAACTCAATCCACAATCCAGGTGTTTTGGATTGAGTTAAGTTCACATAAGCACTAATAATTTACAGATGTTGTCTTTGATATGTTAAAATTGTGTGGCCGAATCTCATCCATCCCCGGAGCCCTGCCACCCGGGAGCGTTTTAACCACTTTGGTGACTTCAGCCCCAGAGATTGGAGACCCCAACCCCAGATCCCCAGGCTCTGTTCCTCCAATAGAAGATGCGCTAGTGGGATTGAGATGGTCTTCAATGTACTCCGCTCACCGACCACCAACCTCACAAGTTTAGATCAACAGCACACCATCCCCACTGTAAACAGTGTTGGTGGAGCACCAATCCCACCCCCCTGAGACACTCGATGATGGACCAGAATCGCCTTGAAGCCATACAGAAGTCTTTTTCCATATTTCAAACAGCAATTTTGTGGGTGGAAGTCTTCCTTCGTTACAAGTCAGTGTTAAGTGGCTCAACAAGTCTTCCTTTGAAGATGATCAGGAACAATGAAGTAATCAATGTTTAGAGAAAAACTCTGAAAGCCCTTAAGAAAGACAAGATTGATACAGACCGATTTTTTTCAATTACACAATGAAAACCTTCTAAGAGGTATGATTATGAGTCAATCAAGAATTTTAAACACATACCAGAAACAACACATATATGACATGAGAGATTCTTTTCATCTAAATTTTGTGTTTTAAATTAAATTACTTTTAATGCTCATTGTGAATTCAAACCATTACTCGTGTGCACAAGTTACATTTAACACATTACAGGCTTAAGCCACTTTGTTGTAAATGTTTTAAACTAACTGTATTGCAAGTGTAAACATATATAAAACATCTTATTCTGTACAGTAAGTTCATATGTCAAAACATTTTGCCATGCTTGCAAGTGCCCACACACGTCTGCACCCAGAACAAGCGTGACATTATAGAGCCATCATGCCTCATTACCTTTGACAAATGTCAAGTTAATCTCACTCATGAAACGATGCTGTGACCTTCAGATGGAGCTAAGACTAGCTTTTTAATATGTTATCTCTGATGAACCAACTGGCAAGCCAACTGATCATAGATATCTTGAAATAAATCTTCAGCAAATATTTAGTTTCTGTTTTTAAGGACATTCCAATGAGAAATGCTACATTTAGTGTTTAGTTTTTGATTAGTTAGCACTAGATCATACTTGGCATGACAACTAGATTCAGCACAACACCAGTAAAATCTGTATAGCAGATAGAATGATTGACAAATAATTTGTGGGGGTGTGGATTACCACTTTAAACAGCTCAACAGTAAAAGTTTCACATATAGGTTTCTAGCAGGGGGGCCTCCATGGAATCAGGCCACATGTCCATCAGCTATGATGACTCATGCTGCTACACTATGCCTACACATCCATCCCCGCTGCTGAACTTTAGTTTTGTTTGCTTCTGTCTTTCTCCTTTATTTACCACTATACTCTCTCTCTCTCTTAAACACACAGTAGGGAAACATACACATGCATTCATAGACTAAACCTCCACTTGCATAATTCTGTTCGACAAAAAGCTAGAACACTGCACTCTTCACTGTCACCACTTCATGCCCTCATTTTAAACATATCTCCTGACTAATTCGCTCAGTTATGTAACAGACAATTATACAGCCAATTCAGTGCTCCTCAAAGACTTTTCCCCACAAGAGCACTCGGAGGAAAGCAGTCAGCAGAATGCTGGAGAGAAGAAAATCTGTGGGTAATTCTAGTAAAGAGATGGAATACAGTTAAGACTCATCATGGATTAATGATAGGAAATGAACAACGGAGGAGGAAAGGAGCCAGTGTGAAATTGTCAATTAGGATTTTCTTCCTGTGGTGACTAGAGGGAATTCAGTAAGCCTTGGGTTATAGCTGACTGTCTGTATATAGACATTGCAGAGGCCTGCCTCCTCCTCTGTTTAAGGTTTAACTCTAAAAGCTAAAAGGTTTGCTTAGGTGAAGTGGTCATGGAGGATGTTGTTTTATTAGCCATCTGGAGGTTACTTTTACATGCACAGTGATATTCTGACTATTGACCTAATTCTACATAAGACAACCTTCTGATTATGGTTCTCAATAGATTTGCTACAAGAATCCAGCATTCTTGATTGTGTTTACATGTTACAAAACACAGACTTATCAATAAATCAAATTCACATTCCAACCCCATCTTGCAGGGTAGTGTTTGCCTGGAATGCTCCCCTCCTAAAAAATATGTCCTTTTTCCCTTTTCAAGTGCCTTGGTCATGCTTCCCAAAACAAGTATTTGTTGTTTGAAGGTGTTAAAAACCCAGGGAGATATAATATTCTAAATAAGACGAATAAATATCAACATAATACAACTAATGTCTCCCATATACTTGACAACTACTTAAAAGATTTTTAAAAGACTAATGCCTACCATCCTCTCCATCTATAGTCAAAGACAGTAAGTCACAGTCAAAAGGTTCACAAAGACTCAAGATCTTGTAGTCCAGAACTGGATTTTTCTGAAATTATTTTTCAGCTTCTGAATATAAAAGTTGACTGATGAGCAGCTTTGTGCCACATCTGCATTTTCAAATGCAGTGAAACATTGCAGAGTTGTTGCCGTAATGCAATTAGTTTCTCCTCCTTTTCTATGGTCCCACTGAACCATATATTTTCTGCCTCATTGCCATGGACACTATCAGATACAAATTTCCATGTCTTGTCTTTGGATGTGATAGTAGAGCTTGTAATAGCTGAAAATCATAAATCCATCAAATAATTACAATTTGCAAAAACAAAACAAAAGACCTCTTATTATATTAGGGTTGTGTGATTTTGTTGTAACACCAATTTGTAATAGATACTTCTTTAAAAGAAGAATTGAGTTTACAACCACACAGCCCTATTTCATTATAAAATTATAAAACTGCATACAACTTTGTAGAGCGTAGACAGTTTAATATATTATTTTAAATGAATTACACTTCTATTGGTTTCTGATCACAATTTAAAATGCCCTGCATTAGTTTGGAATGCTGGTTGTGTTTAATTAGAAATTGCTGCTGTGGGAACAAATTTCAAATTGCAAAATATAGGTGACCATAAGAGGTGATGCAGGGAAATCGGACCAAAGTTCAGTCTTAGGTTTTTACATCCAAGAAAATACAGAGGTAAATTTATAAATTTGAACTATAAGAATAAAAGAAAATGGATTTTTTTATTTCAGTAGTTATTTGTTTTCCCTTGGTCAGTACTGTAGATATCACAAGCCTCTGAACAGAAATAAATATGTGTGTCTATATTGAATGTTTTTATTGCAGATGTAGGACAAAAACAAAAACAAAAAATTGACTGAAGCTGTGACTGAAGAGATGACTGAAGCTGTGAGGAGAGAGGCAGACTGCAATCTAACACTGTGGTGATGACATCTCTGTCAGCTGGTTGTCTCCTTTCCTGCTTGTTAAGAATTTTTAATAGTACACAACCTATATATTGCATCCTGTTTTGCTTTTTATTTTCTTAAAATTATTGTTTGTTTCAGCCCATGTAAACATCGGTCTTCCTCAGGGGTACTAAGTCTTTTCAAAGTCTCACAGTGACTTAACAGCATTAAACAGCATTTCTGGTTTTTGGGAATGTCCACATAGCTCTCCATGAAAACAAGGTAACCTTTAAACTTGATTTTCACTCACAATAGGAATCATATCTAAGAATTAACCACTAGGTTTAGCATCATGATGATGAAGGGGTTAGATTATTTTAAACTTCCACTAGGTAGCCAGGAAGTGCCAATTAGTTGAAGGGTTCAGCTTTACTCAAATATGTTTTTGTACTCTGAGAATCCAAAACTTATAGTGTGATGTGGAGAGACCACTGACTTGTCAGAGATAATCAATACCTCTGTCGGTAAAAAACATATCGTGATCTATTAAACTATAGAACCTGAAAGATCCCAGTCCTCTTGAATGCAACAGACTTCTTCCTGTTTTACAACCGAAACAAAACATAGATGCAGGCTTGGACATCTCTTTTCGGAAAAATCTTCAACCTAAAAAATTACAGCAATGGCCTATGCTTAGCAATAGCTTCTTTCTCAAATTCTATTTCAATCCTCTGCTGGTGAATTTAAGTGTTGACCTGAATTCCTTAGTGATGAAGTAGACTCGTCATTCTACTCCATCAAGAATTACAGTAATTTCATGTGACCATGAATCCTGAAACAAATTTATTCTTATCCTTCTCCGATGTGTTTCGTTGTGTTATGCAAGATCATTTTTTACAGAGCTGTGTGTCAATTCATTTAATAGCTATTTATATACAGTTTACAGGATATTTTTCACATCTTGCCACATTTTTCAGAAGCATCTTCCATATTCTAAATAGACAGCCCAGGTCAAGTGTGGGAATCGCTTTTCTTTGAGAACAGATTTAAAATCTAGCATGGCCACATGGGTTTGACAACACCTAACAGAGAGTCAGAATCAAAGAGTCAGTACAAGACCAATCAGACCAAGACCTATAAAATTGTTTAAAAGTGTTAAACACTCTTAGGACAATTTATTTTGAGAAAGATTTTGTGACATTCATGGAGAAAAAAAAATCCCTGAAAAAGAATGGAATCTATACCAAAAATTTCCTTCATTGTGTTTTTTTTGTGGAAAAATTAATGCTGGTCTTGGCGTGTAAACAAATCTTTCAAAATACTCCCATGAATATTCTACAGGGTGCAATGAAAGGCACACTTTGTGAATTTATTTCCATAGAACAAGGAGCAACATTCATTTTGTGGCATCATTAGGTGTATAATATGCCGCAGTGTTATGATGGTTGACGCGAAGGCTGCATGTCATGCTCTGCTGGTCAGTTTGTGCACACTGTAGACATCATTGGGGACAAAGACATTTTTCCAATTAGAAAATGTAGAATTTAACCATGCTTGACATCTGCTGCCAAGTTTCACAGGCTTCTTGTGCTGATACAAACATATTTTTGTCAGATATTTTACTCTGTTAATTGTCATGGAAGTTTCAAAGCTGAGACATAACAGTTTATGAATCAATTAGTGTGGTGTCTTGAGATATAAATAGAGAAAAATTCAATGTTTTTCAAACTGTTGTGCTTGACCACCTTTCTTGGCTGAGTTAGTTTAGGTTAGGTTAAGTCATAGTTTGACATGAAACTTAAATTTGATTGCATATTAGCTGTTCATTCTAGGATATTTACAAATCAACTGACAGTTTTATTAATTTCCACTTGTGTGTGCCATTTCAGTGACAGCCATTGGAGCTATTTACAGGAGCTACGTAACCTTATGAACGCATTTTCTAATTGACAGAATAGCAGATTATTAATTGTAAATGGATATTATATTTTCATATAGACTCATGGAGGAGTTTATTAATAGTCAATATCTTATCTTGAGTTGGTAACAGTCAGAGCAATGTCACTTTAGAGAATCCAAACGTTTCTAGGAGGGTAAGCAAAGTTTTAATCAGCTGACAAAGACCTCAAAGATGTAATGTAATGTAAGGAATGCTGTTGACCTGTGCGCCAGTGTCCACCCTGAGGGTAAACTTTTGGAGTGGCCAGCTCGATATCTGCATAAGATAACTCACTGCATTTGCCTTCATTTTTTATCATGAGGTCATCTATGGATAGGCGTGTCTCCTTTTCATTCATGTCCTGGTTAACTTTTTGCATTTTATACGCCGTTTCTCTTAGACTGGACATAGTCCTTGCTGCTGTGTTGTCCAGCACAGTGGCTACAGGTTCTCTGTGTTGTGTCTTTTTCTTTTTGCCTTGGAGTTTTCTGTGGTCTCTTTTGGCTGTATGTTTATTTTATTTTTTTTGCTAACAGCGTGCGCTGTATCTTGATCTCTAGAACTGCTAACACTCTTTAGCTGCTGCTTAGCTAGTTCATGAGACCTTGGAATATCTATGGCTCTCTCTAGTGTGAGCTTGGCTCCAAGGCTGAGTGGTTTCTCACAGACATTTAGGGAGTTAGAAAAACAATGCGATCTATGACCATTGTTTTGATAGCCACATTATTTTACATGTAATTTTAGCTCAGTAACTAACTTTATGATTGGTTCATCCTTGCCCTCCATCCTTTCATGAAACTTGTATTTGGCATAGACTATACAGGAGAAGGAGGAAGTTATGTAAATCTTCTGTGTGCTTCTGTGTACTGCATGCGTGTGAATGGTTTAAACTGTTCCCGATTAAACTTAATGGAGCGTGATCCTATATAGCGGAGCCACACCAAAGTAGTCATTGGCCTTTCAGACTCACTACTCCTCTACCACATTTATCTCATTTAATTACGTTGAGAGAATAACATCAGAGCAGGGCTTTGGCACGAATTGAGATATGACTCTGTTGTGTGGAAAAATCATCAGGCAGTTGTGCCCCCTCACTTCCCTGTTATGTAGCCTGATCCAACCATCCTCCTCCTTTCATTCACTGATTAATTACATTACTCATCTCTCCCCTGGCCTTAGTCGTGTCAGTGGAACAACCAGATTTGTTTATGGAGTGCAGCTCATAGAAACCATAAATCAAATGTCCTCCTGCTGCCACTAACTGAGACACGAGGAAAGTAAGGGTGAAAAACCCCTGATGTCACCTTTTTCATTCAGAAGGACATTGTCCATGTAAATAATATCTTTGTCGGGAAACTTGAATGTCACACATGCTGCCCTTGGTTGTTTTTTCTATCTTAAGTCAGCTCAGAGAAATATCTACTCTAGATCTACTTCCTCTTTTTTTCCTACCTTTGTATACTGTCTCAAGACTATGTTTTTCAGCCATGGCTGTTCTTTTAACATTATCCAAACTCACTCCCCAGACAAAAATCAGAAAGCAGACATGAAGGGATTTACACTGTTACCATTCATATAAAAATTGATCATGTTCAGAAAACGAGAAGAACTAATTCGCACAGATAACAGTGACCCCTAAACAATCTATTTAATATAATTTTAATATAATGGGTTAATGTATAATATTCTTAGTTCAAGAGTTTTTTCTTATTAGAGTGGCTGCTATAGCCTGGGATACAGTAATTTCCTCTGAGCTTGCATCCCCTTTATGAACAAATAATTAGTTACTAAGCAAGGCAAGAATTGGGAACAGTTAATGTTGTATGTGTGCTTGAGTGCCCACACATGTATCTGTGCTTGTGAAATAAAACTATGCAAACAACACAAATACGTTACAAATGGCAGCTTAAGCATGTAGAATTTGAACTGACCAGAAGTCTGCCAGCTGCAAGTCTTCACAGAAGATGGAATCAAATATTGTGATACATCAAAGTGAAAAAAAATATGTTTAATTTAGTTTTATGCATCCTGTTGATCCCACTACGTATGACAATTAGCTAAACACAGCCTCAAACTACCAACAGCACATGAGACATTGCAGCTCATGATTAAATTTAAATCACATATAGCAGAAATTACTTGCAAAACCTTGTTGTGCAGTCATTTTGATCCATTCTTATATTTGTTCTTTGCAGAGATTTGCCATTTTCCCTAGCTCCTGCTACAACATTTAAAGCTGTTTGAGACTGGACTTTGCAACACACTAAGCAACACTAGGCAATTTTTTTATTTATTCATCATTGCTACTCGTACTGTTAATGTCACCGTTCAAGGAACGTATTTAGCTGTCGTACAGATTGCCCCACATTTGATTCAATAATACGTTGCTGTATGGGGAAGTACATGGTTGACTCAATGAGTGAAAGGTTCCCAGATCCTTTGGTTGGAACACAAACCCAAATCATCAGCCCTCCACCGCCGTGCTTGACAGGTGCTATGAGGTGTCTGTACAGGTATGCCATCATTGCTTTTATCCCAGCGTGGCACTATACATTACTTTCAAATGTCACCACTTTGGTCTTGTGTTCAGATATAACTTGAAAAAAACAAAGCTGTGCTTCTACACTTTTCACAAATAAATCACTCCTGAAAGCCTTCTAAACAACTCATACTTAGTAAGTCTTTTTCTAAGCATTCGATATCTATACTGTCATAAAAACTTTACAAACTGAGTGTTGTTGATTCTAAAAATCCAGCTCTTTCTTTATTTTTTTCCAGTTGCTGTTGAGTATCATTAACTGTGGAGTTAACGTTGTTCAGTGCTGGTAAGTCCAGAAGTCTTGATTGTTTTCGTGTTGTTGTCTCCTTTCACCTATTTGCTTCAAGGGTCAGCCTTGCCTTGCATAGTTAGTTTAGGCAGGGTTTTTTTATACCAGATGCCCTTCCTAACGCAACCGTCACATTATCTGGCCTTAGGATTACCACTAATAGGACACTATTTGAGACAGTGAACGAGGGGTCTTGCCACTAATTTGCCAAAGATCTCAGCCAAGCGCATTTGATTAGCAAGCTGTCTACTACATATATTATCTATTCATATAGAACTTTTGGAGAGATTTTCAAAAACTGCTTCTATATTTTGGCTCATTTTTTGTTAAATCGAACAAGGAGGCTTTACCACAGGTTTTTTTATGATGAAAAATATATATACTAAGAAGGCCTAGGTTACACCACCACACCAGTTGAGTTTAGAAGGCTAAAGCTAAGCTAGTTTATCTTCTAAGAATGCAGGAATTCTGATTTTATGTACTTTTAAGCACGGGGTTGACGAATACTGTCCTCTGAGGAATGTTACATGGAATGTAAGCTCTACAATTTGTGAAGAACTCACATACACTACACATTTCTTATTTTAGCCTTAGCAGATTAGTGCAAAGATTACGTATAGTGTATTTCTAAGAAGACACACCTATGTCTTATTGATCCATTGGATCTGCTGGGAACTGGGGGTAGGGACAGATAGTGGGGCAGCTATATGACTGAAGTTTCAAGCACATTTCCCCAAGAAGCAAGCAGAACTGAGAAATCTTTTTTGTTTATTCACTAAATTATGGCTATTTATTTATTTGTGCACTGGCAATCCAGGAAGGAGACTGATGGAGCATGGAATTAATATTTTTCTGCTGTTTCAAATAGGTGGCCTTCAAGAGGCATTGAAGACGTGTTGACATTGTTGGGCGTGCTGTACTTGCTTTAAAAGGTTTTCAAAAATACCACCATGGCATATGAATAGAGAAGTAAGTAAACTTTCTACATTGGTCCTCTGATTTTTTTCAACATAATCCCAACAAAGAAGAAGGATGCAGTGAGGTGAAGAAGAGGATTGGTAATTCTTCCAGCAAGGAAGCCTTAATGATGACACATATAGCTTTATTAACAATTCGGCCTGAGATGTATGACAAAGGTTTTGGTCAAAACTCCTGTTGGTTTTTAGCCCAGTATGAGACCTAATTATTCAAGGTGTATTGGTCGGTTTTTTAGAAAATGCCAAATCTCCATTTGAGGTGAGTTCAATACTCTTTTTCCCCCCTTTTTTTTCTAGAGACATGGAGATAATGTAATGTTAACATGTCATGAGTGGTACACAGCATCAACTTTGGCAAACAAACAAATAATATTAAAATAACAGTGATGTTAGTCTTTAAGAACACAACAAAAATTCTTGGAAGCTAAAACTGGAGTTAGACGGGTCAGCATCTGTGTGGCGAATAACTATTACACTTGGAAATATATTTTTGTCTTTGTTTTGGTTGCTTTTGGTTGTTTTGGTGGAAACAAGGACATCTTTAGCCTTGCTGTGGCAAAAGAAAATCAACACATGGATGCAGTTAAATCCATCCAGGGTTAAAGCTTGGTTGCACCACTTAATTGGATTACCGTTGGCCTAATATATGAAGAGATTTATTGAACAAAGTATGCACAACTAAGTTATGATGCGTGACGGTATGGCCTCTTAGAGCTGGTCAATATTGAGCTTTTTCCACTTGAACCACTGTGTCATGGACCAGAATAATTGACAAAGGATTTAGTCTGTAACATAACATGACAGGTTAACATATTTGCAACTCTGTGGATGATAAATATGCTGTACATTCAATATTATGGGAATTCTGTCTTTTATTAATGTCTTCCTCTTCTTTTATCCACCAGCTTATTCTATGCTGCTTCCAGGTTAAATCTGAGACAGGAACTAGCAAACAAACTGACGGAGTTTGGGGTCTATCTGAGTATTATTAAATGGATCCATGCTGCAGTAGTTTTGAGGACCATTGCGTAGATGTACCAGTTTAATTTAAGAATGCTAATTGTTTGATGTTTTTAATACAAATAGATAAACAAAAAAACATTAGGGTGAAATAAAACCAACAAGTGTCACTCACAATGTCTCTAATCTTAGTGGGACTAATTGCTTTTTATTTATAGTCAAATACATGCAGTCTCGTAGCTTTTCCAGTTTTGCTTGACAAACTTACTGTGGCTACTTCTACACAAAATCTTTGCCGACGTATTGTCACAGAAATACATTAAATAAGTACAAGTGCATCAGTGCATGACATTTTAGTATATATACAAGGGCATTTCTGAGTTATGGGGACTATGATCCCACCTGAATATCTACATCCCTCTGGAAAAGAACAATAAGCTGGTGGCTGTGGGGTCATGTCTAAATTTCTCGATTATATATTACCTTGTTGAACCCTTCACTTTTCGGTCACCCTATCAATCTATGTTTTATGACGGTTTTTAGATTATTATGACAATATATATAGGGCAATGTTTTACAGGTAGAGTTATTTGTAATGGCAGGTTCCGTTGTAACATACACATGTTTAACCAGTTACTATAGATTACAGTTCACCCACAATATCAGTCCTTGTACATGTGGCCCAACCTTTACAGTCAATTATAATAAAAAAATGGGGACCTACTGTGATTTCTTAGTTTATCAGATCACCATCTTTAAACCAAAGCTGCCATAATGAAAATGCATTGGTAGTTGCCAGACTAATTATGTTTCAGTAATGGTTAATACACCAGTATGTGGAACATCTTTAGCCCAAATTGTACATTTTCTTTAAAATTATAATTGTTTGGTGACCTTATTGAACAAAAAACTATAGTTTTTTAATGTTATGCCTGATGCATTTCTGACTTCTGAGGAGTGAGTTTCCTAAAATTTAGGACATAATAAGGACTTCAGTTTGAACTCCTAATTTGTTCAAAATGTTAAAATACTGAGAGCTCACTGCAAATGAAAGAGCCTGAATTAAAGCACGTCATGATGTTGTCTGAGACAAAAGGAAAGACTAATCATTCTTAGTGTGGTCATATATGCTCTGGACTCAGTGCAGTATTTAGAAAACGACTCAGGAAAGAGACAGGAAACAAGGTTTGAGATAGTGAAGTAACTGAAGCAGACGGCAGGCAGCTCAATATTTTAAGTACCAGAGAAAAAAAGAAATACCACTGCTGATTCTCAGGCTGAGATTAATGGTTCTAGATCAGAGTTTGAGAATCTCTCCTGTAGCGGCTGGTTTATAGAGGAGACTTGAGGCAGATAGTCAGTACAGACCAACCAAGTTTTTATTAATCTAAAGGGGAACAACCCATTTTTATTTTTTTAAGAAAAATAACAGTTTTAGGATTTTGAAATATTTCTTGAAATTATGTTGAATAATGTTGAGATGTGTTAAATACATTTTTTAAGGACTCTATCCAGTCACCACAATACATTTTACAATGAAAATGTAGTTGGTGTCAGAGTAAGTCACTTACAGTGGGGCTCATTACTATGGTAACAAAGTTGTTGGAGGAATTTTGTTTTTTCAGTTGGCTGATATGGAAATTCTTCTCATTGCATGCTTCCATCGCGTAACAAACTGGCAAGTAAGCCGTTGCTTTGTGAAAGCTCCGGAGCTGAACTCCAGTTCATGTGCACAGAGCCTCCACTGAAACAGCTCTGCAGCAACGCTGATAAAGGTGGAAAAGTTAGTATGCTAAATTGGAAATGTTAACCCTTGTGTCGTCTCAGTGTAGAAGAAAATGACATAATGCTGCATTCAACATCAGAAAAACACAATTCATCATTATATGGAATTCAAGTTGCTAAGGTTTTTACCAATATTTAGGGCTGAGTGGAGCTGGTAATGTTACTGGGCATCTACAGGACAAGAGGCTAGGCTACATCAGGATGCCAAGTGTTTTCATTAAAGGTGTGGGCAGAACAGATACCATAAATCTAAAATTCTGGACCTGAAATAAAAGTAAATGAGCAAAATGTCCTATTCATTTCATTTTTGGACATCTGTAATGAAAATGATTAATTAATGAGATTGATTAATGAGATTGATTCATGTGATTTTTTTCTGTTACACTGATTCTAACCAATACAACTCTCTTCTAAAATGGTTGTTCCTTGCAGTCTACTTTCAGCAAGGATACATAAATATTTGTTTTCTGACGGTGACGCAAAACCTAGTTGTGATTGAAAGCTACAAGACTACAAAGGGAAGCTGCCGATTAGAGGCCCAGAGAACAACCAGGGGATGTGCACGGTTCTTAGTGTGACACTTTAACTGATGGGGCACAGTATCACTTCTGACAGTTGGTTTACTTCTCCGGTAGACTCAGGCAGCCTTCTTGAAGAGGAAGCTCACCCTGGTTGGCACAGTTTGGATAAACAAACCTTGTGAAAGTTCGCCGTCAAACTGACCACCATGATTGTTTCTTGCATCAAAAACTACAAAACCAATAAAGGACTGCCAAATGGTCATTGGGCATCTTTTATAGTCTCATTAATGTATGATATTGTGCTTTTGTGGAACTAGATGAAACCTTCCTGGTAAGGAGGAACAAGAGGGGGAAAAAAGAGCGACTTATAAATCCAAAGAAAACAAAGGGTTAGGGTTACTGGTACTTTATTATATAAAGTAATATTTCATGACAAAATAATTCTTTTTATCCCCTTCTACTTTAACAATAGAAGCAATTATAACTAGCAGCCATACAACATGATTTGCTTTTTTCCTATATTAAAATCCAGCTTTGAAAGGCATAAACAGTTTCCTTGCCTGTGTCTCAAATTCAGGATTATCTGCATCTCATCCAGATACATCTTCTATTTCTGATGTGTTAGTCTATTCAACTATACATTTCTGATACAAGACATAATGTGAAAAGAGATGATGGACCGCAGAGATATTATCAGATAAGATAAATTATATAATCTTCATTTGTTTTCTCTTGGGACACAGCAGACCAGCTCTTTTCTAACACATTCAGTAACTTATCTTTGACAGGCAGGACAATGTACACTATTTTGAATTTCTGTGTAAAGAAGATCATAAATCCTAAACAATTCTCAATACTTTTGGTTTATAGTCTGCCTTTTTGTTAACTTTCTGGAACTGAATGTGGCCTTATTTGGACAAGTCAGTGGAGCTTGAGAACGATTTTTGTGTAAAGGGATGGTTGGACCAAAGAGCCTCATTTTTTTTTTTTTGCTCATGCTATTTTTCAATCCGTGTCAAGGTTTGTTATGTAGTTCCAAAATGAGCAGCTGTTGTATCCGCATGATGTTGTCTGGGGTCCAGGCACGGGTTCCTTTAAAATCGATCTGAAGAAGACTACACTTTCAAGAATTATTACCTCATCCAAAGAAGCAAAAGCTAAATAATTCATCAAGAAGAATGAGCCAAAATCAACTTTTACTGTGTGGTTTGCCATATTTTCTTTAGTTTATGAATTCCAAACTATGACAATCCTGAGGATGTGTAATGACAATTTATCTGACCACACCAGATTACGGTCCCATAAAGATTGGTCTGGCATTTGCTTGCCATATTTCCGATTTAGTCACTTTTTTCAAATTTATAACTTTGACTCTTGAAATTCAAAATCTCTTTTATGAGTTTCCAGACTGATGTAAGCAGGTTATATAACTGTACGCATACACACACTTTACATGGACACACAGAGCATCCATCCATTTTCTATACCCACTTAATCCAATTAGGTGTTACAGTGGGGTGCAGGAGCTTTTCTCAGCTGCTATTGGGTGAAATGTGATACAGCCTTAAGGGGTTTCTAGTCCATCATAGGACACAATAGATTAATTGATAATTACTACTTAACTTCAATTGTGTACAACATTTCTGGCTTTCACTGATGAAACACTTTAAGATAAAATTACACCGAAGTGCCAGGAATCTGGCGTAAAAACAACAAATTGTGATTTGTTACTGATGAATTATTCAGCCTTTTTTTTTTTTACAGTTAACATTAGTTGCCAAAATACACCAAATGATTAGCTTACTCTTTTTGCGTGTGACTAAATGCACACACCTTTCCTGTTTTGAATGTATATTTAATGATCCTGCTGCTGCACGTAATTAGATAAAGCAGATTTTCAATAAACGGAGAAAAAAGACTTGACAAACACAATTTTAATTTCTGCCAAACGTGTGCTAATCTCATTATCAGTGGGTCCTATTGATTTTCTGTTACACACACGTGTGTTCTCCTTATACACCTTTTGATACTGACGGACTAGTTTTGCTGCCAAACACAGAAAAGGTCAGTTAACTTTCATGAATAACTGATAAATTTAAGTTTTTCTCGTTTAATAATAACAATCATTATGTTTGTGTTTATGCATTTAGCAAACACTTTTATCCAAAGCATCTCACAAAGTAGACACAATGTTACAATTATCAACAATCTGACAATAAGCTCTCTAGAGGAAAATCCCTAGTCGGAGTCTGACCACAAAAGTGCCATTCATCAGAAGAATACTTTAGTGACTTAACGAAAATCTAAAGTGGGCTGGTTTGAATATCATGACAAGGAGAAGAAATAAAGGGTTATAAAGACAGTGGTTTAGGCTTAGCAGTGACAGTGATTGAATTGTGAAGGTTTTGAAAGGAAAAAGCTTAGTTGCAAAAAATTTGGAATATGAGGGAAAGTAGGATCAGATTTTTGATAGGGGCAACATATGATGTGCAACTTCCCAGAACCTAAACACTGGGTAAATGGAGACTCGCAGTGTTCGTTATGCTCCAGTACTGCAACTACGAGGCTTATTTTCTCAGGCTGTCAGGTTATGTGTTGGCAATCAGTACTTTTGACTTCTCCCTGAATTACATGCTGGTTAGTGCTGCTCCCCGGTATGGATCATAGTATAATTGTTTACTTTGAATGACTTCAGTTGTTTCTATACACGTTGTGAAGTAAGGAAATGTAGATGTTCCAGAGCAGGATGTAAGGACGAAAATGTCTGTGACATGTGATCCAGACGTCTCGTGGAGTTTGTGTTTTCTCCCTGTGTCTGCGTGGGTTCTTTTTCGGACACTTTGGCTTCCAAAACATGCCCGTTCGGTTAATGGGACACTCGAAATTGACCCTATTTTAGCGGCTGTATCTGTGATCTTGTTCTTTCGGTCACTACCCAAGGTTCGTGACCATAGATGAGGGTAGGAATGTAGATCAACCAATAAATCAAGAGCTTCACTTGGAACCAATAAATCAAGAGCTTCACTTTGAAGCTTTCGATTAAGCTCAGGTACAGCACCCGTATTACTCCAGACGCCACACCAATTCACCTGTCGATCTACCGCTCCATTTTACCCCCATTAATGAACAAAACCCCAAGATACTTGAACTCATCCAATTGGGGAATGACATCCCCCTTGCAGGTGAACCAGCTACGTGGATACCAAAGAAAACAATGGTGTGGGCTTGTTATGGACCAAGGTGGTCCAAAGTAACTTCATCTGAGGAACCTGGGAACAGCAAGAAACCAGAGAAGCACAGGGGGGAAGTAGGTAGATGTGGAGTCACAATCAACAACTAGCTTCTTTGACAATTTGAAAGAAGTTAGTGTAGCTGATCAGGGAATTCCCATCTGCATCTATGGAGCCCAAAGAAATGTTGTTTATCACTGCTCACTGGTCTATATAGGGGCCAGATGGATAAGAAGGTTCTTCATTAGGTAAATGGATTTTTACTTTTTCAGTCAAATTGACCACTCAGAATGCTTTACTGATCTTGTATTAGAATATAATTATTTTTTGTTTAATTGTTAAATTTAGGCAATTATTAACTGAGTCTGGTCCATTTTCTGTTGCATAGGGTTCTTGTGTTTAGTTTGAAAGTTGTATTCACACAGTAAACAGTCAAAACTGTTTGGCTGCATTAATACAACATATTGCTTTGTAATCTATTGATATTGCTTACACAAGTTAACGCTGTGGGCAAGCAAATCTCACCAACATTCAGAAGTGTTCTTAAACATGATATGTCATTTACAGCTAAAACTTTCATAAGAAGCAGGTTGTGCCTCTTTCCAACGAAATTCAACATGTTTTGGAAACACAGTAAGTGTCCTGGTTTCTATGACATGCAATTTACTAATGTTGAAAGCATATCTGTCAAAAGCATAATACATAGGTAAATTAATCAAAATTAACTTTTAAAAAACATTTCAGTTTTAATGGAAAGCACATCATTATATCTGCCTTCAAGAAAAGGTTCTAAATTTGCCAGGTATACATAAAATAAATTTTCCCAAAGTGTGCTTGTCCCTCAAACAGTTATACACACACAAAATAGTTTTTTCCACCATTGTTGTGCCTAGAAACAACCTGTGTCTATTATCTAGTTTATCAAAGCACTCCGCAGTCAGAGTTTAACACAATTAAAGCAGGTTGAACAGAGACCATGAAACTCTGCTAGTTGGCAAGCTGCAATGTTTGTGTTTTGCAAGTGTAGTCACGAACTTTTATTGCACGGTTCAAACTGTTGAAGTCAATGGGTTTCATTTGCCAGTAGTGCCATTGCGTGAAACACCATAATTCTCGGGTGATAATTCTCTATTTAAAACCTGCAGGGAGGCAGGCAGGGCAATGTGGAGACTAGCTCTGTAGCTCAGAACAAAAGGGTTCCTGATTTAAATACCTGGACAACCAAAGGCCTTTCTCTGGGGAGTTTGCATTTTCTACCTGACAACCCAGAGACCCATGCAGACATGGGTCTCTGGGTTGTCCGACATCCTTCCACCATCCAAAAACATACATGTTAGGCTAACTGAACACTCTAAATTGCCCCCAGGATTGAATGTGAGTGTGTGTTGTGACTCCTAACCGGTCTAGGGTATACCCGACCTTTCGCTCATTGTCATCTGGAAAAGGCACCAGGGATCCCACTGGGTATGATTGGCTCTACTGGGTGAGAAGATGACTGCGATGCAGGTGGAGACGCCATCGTGTCCTGGATTGTTGATTACCTGACGGGCAGACCACAGTATCTACGCCTACAGATCTGTATGTCTGACAGGGTGGTCAGCAAAACTGGGGCCCCTCGGGGGACTGTCCTCTGTCCCTTCCTCTTCACCCTCTTCACTTCAGACTTCAACTGTTCCACTGAGTACTGCCACCCTCAGAAGTTTTCTAATGACTCAGCAATAGTTCACTGCATTGAAAAGGGTAATAACAATGAATATAGGACTGTGGTGGGCAGCTTTCCACTGACAATTACCTGGTGGTGAGTTGGCTCCGATGGTGGAGAAGGATGCTGTTCAGGCATTATGAAGGTCTGCTGGGAGCACCTGGCAGAGTCCCCCGTGAGACGGAGCTTTAACTCCCACCTTCATGAGAGCTTCGATCACATTCCAGGGGAGGTGGGGGACATTGAGCCCGAGTGGGCCATGTCTATTGCCAAAGAGGCTTCCTGGAGCTGAGGTCACAGGGTTTGGTGGTGCCTGTCGTGGTGGGAACCCTCGGACCCACTAGTGGACATCAGAGGCAAGGGATGCCGTCAGGCGGAAGAAAGACTACTATCGGGGCGCTCTGGCCTGTGGTACTCCAAAGGCAGCCGATAGGAGTCGTTTCCGGTGAGAGTTGGGCTCCGCCAAGGTTGCCCTTTGTCTCAGATTCTGTTCATAACTTTTATGGACAGAATTTATAGGCACAGCCGAGGTGTTGAAGGTGTCCGTCTTAGTAGCCTCAGGATTTTATCTCAGCTTTTCGCAGATGATGTGGTCCTATTGGCTTCATCAAGTCGTGATCCACAGCTCTCGCTAGAGCAGTTGGCAGCCGAGTGCGAAGGGGCTGGGATCAGGATCAGTGCCTCCTTCGAGTTCAAGAATCTCAAGGTGTTGTTCGCGAGTGGGGATAAAATGGAGCGGGAGATCGACAGGCGGATCGGTGCAGTATTGGCAGTTATGCAGACGCTGTCTGTCGTGATGAAGAGAGAGCTGAGCTTAAAAGCGAAGCTACGGATTTATCGGTCGATCTACGTTCCTACCCTCATCCACGGTCACAAACTTTGCCCTTTGTCTCTCCATGAGACGTTTTCCAATTGGTAGTGAACAGCAGATAGATTAACTGAAGGTCCCTCGGGTTGTTGCCTTGTGCCTCTCAGACTTAGTTATGTTTGGCATTTTTTTAAAGAAACACCTGAAGAAATTGGAACAAATATTGACTGAAAATGAATGAAAAAGCAGAAAAATATTTAAAGATAATCTTTGTAAAACCCTTCCGAAACGCCTGGGAAGAATCTTTAAGACAAAAGTAAAAGATTCCAAGGAAGTATGACTGATTTTGATTAAGTAGCAAGAAATGGAGGAGGCTCAAAATGTTTTTACATTAGTGTTAATCTGTGAAAGTATACAATAGAACACATTGCAGGTCTATAAAAACATTAAGAACAATGAGATGCACCAACAATAAGCACATCTCTGCTAGCATATATGTTTTCTTACAACAAATGTGTAAAATATAGTCATCTCAGAATGGTCAGCCTGCTGCCTCTGTTCCATCTAATAGGAGGAAATAGCTTGTGGTGAGGAGAGGATCCAGCCTTTCTGTGGGAGTTTAATTCAATCACAGCTCCGGTCAAAAATGAATTAAAACTCTCATTAAGCTCCCCTCCTGTGTTCCAGAGACTAAGCAGGCTGCTAATGCTCACAAGTGGAGATTCGGGTGTTACATAGTCAGCTCTGAAGCTCTCTGTCTATGAGTCAGCCATCAGTCACCAACTCCATCATTTTGTTATTTTAATTAGCCAGCACTCACCCAGATTGCACCCACTGAACCTGGAATCAGAAGAGCAAAATAAACAAGGCGTAAGTTTTATGTTTTTTTATGTTTAACCTGAGCACATTACAGCGTGACCAAATTAAAGAGCCTGTCTGGACTTAATCTTTTACAAAGCACAGTGAGGAAAACACAGAGTAAGCCTCATCACAGGACCATTGACCTTTCAACAGAACACTGTAGCTAACCACTTTTGACTTTGTTATTTTTTACATGGCGGCACACATTTATGTTTTGTGTTGCTGAGAAGGAGATGAACCTGTTTGTTGAAATCCTATATTAAAACATCCCTCTGCCCCCGACCACTTACGTGTTTCAGCTGCTGGACAAATTCAGCAGTGCTTTGTCACGTCTGAGCAACAGCTTCCACTATCACTGGAGTCACTCTGATACGTCATTACATGTATTTGGAAGGACACAATGGCCTATTCTATTCTTGGTCTCAAATGAAAATGCTATTCTTATTAATCTAGGCTTGAAGGGAATAAAAGCAAATTAATTTTTACTCAGATAAATATAGAAAAATATTTTGATATCCTTCCATGTGGGATGGGGACAATGCAATGGACTCCAGGCAAAAAAATGAAATAGAGATACAGGCTTAAAGCAAAAACACACTTGTTTTTTATGTTGGAAATGTATAAATTAGTTAACAAAGAGCTTCTAACATGAGAAAAATGCTACTTATTACCCACCCCCATCCCCATTGTCAAACACATATTATCATGATACAAGAGCTCCCCCTACCGATTTAAAATGCATATAACCAAAATAATTAAACAACAGGGAGTAGTTCTGTATATCAGTGTTTGCCAACTCTGGTCCCCTGGGCTCACAGTCCTGCATGTTTTCCTAGTTTCCCATTTCCAGCACAACTGTTTCAAATGTATGAATCAGCTCTTCAGCTCTTTAACCACTGCAGTGAGCCAATGAAGATATTGCAACAGGTGTGCTGGCCCTTGAAAACATGTCAAACATGCAGAACTGTGAAGCCTAATAACACAGCACTGAGGAGTGCAGATTGTGCAGAGTTCAACTTGTACTATTCCTTGTACCTTAAAATTGCAACAAACCTTTGGAGACTTAATAGTGAAATCTATCATAGCTCGTATACGTGAGCATGAGTGTGTGTGGTTGTGTTTTGTATGTCTTTGTGTGGCAACCTGTTGAAATTCAAAAAAATTTATGGCATTTCGTTAGTACCAACTCAGCCCTACATGCTTCAGCACAGCACTTCTCTACACGATTAATAGTTGGTTTACCATTTAAAATTGAAAACACAAGCACAATGTTTATGATCACAGAAAGAAATAATTGAATATTTGTTGTTGCTGCATTTTTAAAGGGGGGAGAGGGCTGGGGGTGGGGGTCACGTGAGGAGTCACCATCTAATCATGTGACTAACTGCCTATTCAGTGCCAGGGCCTGCCATCGGCCCGGGGTTTAGGGGGGCCAGCCACTATTGGAAAATGCAAAGATACTGTGAAGAGCTATACCATGCTGCACTGAGTAGGTACTAGTGGAAAAGCATCATTAGGATAATTTTTATAATACAAACTGTTAAGCCAATAAAGCAAGACCCAGAAAAAATATTCAAAATTATTTTTTTAAAACTTCTTGACCATTTGATGGCACAATAGGCCTTAGAAATCTATATATTCAACATGATTTATGTATCATTAATAACTGAGGATTTGAATAATTGTTTTTTTTTCTTTTTGTTTGTTTTATTAATTTTGAGCTTTAAAAAGTTTTGTTAGAAAGTAAATAAAAGTAACAAGAAACACAAATATGTGAAAGATCAAATCATAAAAGCCTATGAGACACTGAGAAACACCAAAGATGCACAAAAGTTAACTCTGGAACAGAAAACAAAGATGAACAAACTAACTTGAAACAAGACTCAAACATAAGGTGAAAAAGAAGTAACTGCAAAATACAGTATCTTTGGTGTGATGCAATCTGACCACAAACATGAAAGCATACATGTTTTATGACTGCTTTTTTCTGTTCAGGGTTGCAGAGCCCGTCCAAAATAGATCCCAAAAAATGTAATGAAAATATTTTGAAAATAAGATTTTCATTCAACTAGAATACAATACTGGTTGCAGTTTTCTGATTTATTTTCTGACTATGTTACACTTCACATAACTCTTGAACAACTTAGCATTTATTTAAAAAAATTCAAGAAGACAGACTTTTATGTTATCTTTTAAAAGTGGTATTGAGTGATATGAATCCAAAATTACTCAAAGTCTTTTACAGCTTTTTCACTCACTCTCATTCTTGCTCCCTTTGTCACTGACCATTTTATGTGAAATGTTGTTTTTCTTTTCGGCTTGTTTTTCTTAACAGATCAATCTTAGAAAAGACCCAATTTAAAGTTGCACCTTCATGCAATCAGTCATGTTGCCTTGTCTTGTTTGAATCTTCAAAAAAACGAGGAAAAAAACAAGGAAACAATAGCGCTTTTGTACAATAGCCAAGGATCATTACCTGAAAACCTGAAATATATAAGCATGGTGTGCAGAGAACCCTTTTAAAAGTGAAGAATCTGGACAAGTGAAGGTAAAAAAGACTGACAAGCTATTTTTATATTTACATGTGTTTTAATAAACATTTTTTTGTGGATGACTCAAAATTCTTTAAAACACATTTCTGAAAATACATCAACTTTGGCACTTGAAGAGCTGTTGGATATCAGTGGAGATTTGCGAGAGAGAACATTTCTGTCAGTCTTGTCATTGAATGATGGAAATAAAGGTCTTGTGATGCAAACATACATCAGTGATATTGCCTCTGTCCCAGTTAAAATATTAAAGACACCATGAGGAACGCTTTTAGCTCCATTGAGCAATTGATGTCATCTAAAAAGCAACCGAAAAGCATTCTTTGATCACAAGTGTTGTCCTCAGGGGAGCTCAGGACTGATTTCTTAGTTCCAGGTGAAGAAGGTAAAGACCATAATGCCATGTGATCACACCATGAGTGGTTTTCATTCAATTAAAATTTCAGTCAAACATACTGTTACTCAACAGTGATTATGATATGAAACTAAGGCAAATAATTGTGCTTTCAGGTTATATTTTGGCATCATATTTAATTCAAGAATATAGTGCAAAACCTATTTTTTCATACATCAGAGAGATAAATTATGTTACTTCCTGTCTGCACTGTTGGCTTGCCTATTTAAGGTGTAATTACACAAAACCTGTTTTTTTAGCACCTGAAACTCTTCGTTACTTGTTATGAATATAGCTGTCATTTAAAAAAAATGGTAACAACTTTCCCATGACAAAGCCTTTATATTTTAATGAAAATATGCCTAATATTGATTTTTTTTCCTTCTCTTCAGCTATAATGACAACCCCGACCTTGAAAAACCCAACCTGTTTTTTGCTTGAACATTGAATCTGGAACAATCACAGCTTAATACTTTAAACTTGTGAAATCAAGTGTGAGATGCAGTGGCATTGATTTCCAGTCAAACAGCAGTTTGGTCTTCATCATTACAGCTCAGAGTATCTTTTTCCTTTGTTGTCTCATCTCTACTATCGCAAAATGGCAAACTGCTAGGAGCAGGCCATGCTTAACATATTCATAGAAAATATTCTTTCTTAAAAATAAAAATCCATTTTTGCTTACACTATTTTCCACAGTAATCATACTTGCTTGAAATCATACTTTCTTCCAGTAGGTTCAGCGGGTCCATTTGAAGGACCTCATATAGTTTAGGTCATTAAGTTAATTACCATATCATTTCCACTTGGTGTATGAAGTTTCCAGCACCACTGAGCAGTGATATGATTAATAAACTCTATTGATTGATTGCTTGATTGATTGATTAAACAGTGTCATCAATAATAATCCCACACAGAGCAGCTGTATTGAAGCTGTATTGAGCTTCGATGTTTAATATCGAGGCTCCAAATGAGGCTCCAAATAAGACTTAGGGGAGAGTGGGGTAAGATGAGCCAGTGGGTAAGTTGACCCACCCCTTGTATCTAGGTAACTGTTCACATGTTTTGTCATGTGACCATAAATTCAGGAAGCACCAATCATTTCCATCTTGCTGCGATAAAGACAAGCACATGGGAGAAGGGGTAAGTACTTTTTTACACAAGAAACTGTTTTTTGCTTGTTTAAGTAAATTTACAGCATATCAGGTAAAATGACTGTTATATCAAAGCAAATTTATCTGGGTCTAAAATTATATATTATGCTTGTTGGTGGTCTTACGTATAAAATCATATGAATCACTTCACTAAAGATTAACCTGAATTTCTAAGCTAGCCCATTTTTTCCAAAATGGTGGCTATGGGGCAAAGTGAGCCAAAGGCTATGGTTCGCAGACCAGTTCCATGGCCTTACACCAAAGAAATGCCGGGAACTGTCATTAGAATTGTCAATCAGAAACAACATTCCTACCCCCAGCAACTGGAGAGAGAAAGGTTTAGCCGGTAGGAAGTGCAAGAAACAACATAACTCAGTAGGTTGGCATAGACCAATTTATCTTGTGGTTACCATGGGAGCGCCCTGAGAGGCTGCGGCTGTATACAGCTCCTGACAACTTGCGGCATTTTCTAAATTTTTTTAATTATTACTTATTTTTTTTATTACTAATTATCATTATTTTCTATCATATTATTATTTTTTAACAAAAATATGCCTAAAAAACATGCTACAAACCACTCATCGACCCGGTAGATCAGTACTTGACCACCAACGGCTGCTGGAGTTACGGTCATACAGTGTTTTTGGACTCGTAACTACAGCTACGCTTGATTGTTTACGCAACTTCGGACTGCTTCGATCACAAGTCCCAGAGGCCCACAACTCGTGGAGTACCACACGCCGGAGGAGGAGCAAGCGGTGTGACCGGCGACGGAAGCGCGGCTGCCGCGGTGGATTAACAACTAAACTAAAAGCTAACCCCTACAGAACGCCGCTTCCATCCATCCTGCTCTCCAACGTCCGCTCACTGGACAACAAAATTGACCACTTACAACTTGAGCTTTCTTCAAAGAGAGAACTTGGAAACTGTTGTGCTCTCATCCTGACTGAGACATGGCTTAATTCATCAATTCCGGATAACGCCGTTAGACTGGAGGGGCTCACTACTTTCCGTGCAGACAGAAACAGCTGTCTTAGCGGCAAGTCCCAAAGGGGGCGGGCTGTGTATTTACATAAACAACAACTGGTGTAAAAATGCTAGATCAGTCGCCAGCCACTGCTCTCCGGACATAGAGCTTTTGACAGTTAACTGCAGACCCTTCTACCTGCCAAGAGAGTTTACTGTTGTCAGCATCACTGCTGTTTATGTGCCTCCCAGCGCTAATACTAAAGAGGCTATGAGTGTTCTCTATCGGACCATCTCCGAGCTGCAATCTGCACACACTGAGGGTGTTTTCATCATTGCAGGGGACTTTAACCAGGCCAGTATGAAAACTGTTCTCCCTCATTTCTACCAACACGTGGATTTTGCAACTCGAGGAGAGAACACTCTAGACTTGGTTTATACAAATATAAAAGACGCATTCAGAGCAGCCCCACGCCCCCACCTCGGCTCTTCAGACCACCTCTCTGTAATGCTAATTCCTGCATACAGGCCCCTGCTGATCAGAGCTAAACCTACAGTGAGGCAGGTGAGGGTGTGGACTGATGGGGCCATGGAGACACTCCAGGACTGTTTTGAGTGCTCTGACTGGGACATGTTCAAAGCTGCAGCAACATGTGACAACATGATAAACATTGATGAGTATGCCATGACTGTGTCAACCTACATCAACAAGTGTATCGAGGACGTCAGCACCACAAAGAACATTATCACCCGAGCCAACCAACGACCCTGGATGACTGGGGAGGTTCGCCAAGCGGAACTCAGCCTTCAAGTCCGGTGACAAGGAGGCACTGAGAACAGCTTAAAAAAAAGCAGGAACCAGCTGAGCTGCAAGCGTCTTCTGTTGAGGAAGCCCAAAACCAGGCTTGTGATTTTTTTTGAGGTAGGTGAACCTGCTTTTACCATGGTCATGGATGAAGAACATCTTCCCTCTCTTCAAAGGGAGAAGCCTGACCAACCCAGAAAGCTCAATCAGAACAGCAACGCAGAGAAAGGGAAGAAAAATCAATCCAAACAGAACCCCGTAACGCTTACTTTCGGTCTGATTGTGAAAAACACTGCTTGGACGGTCGAGGCTGCTCAGCCGGTCAGAGACTACCGACCGTCAACTTCCGCTCAGCAGGTGAGAGCCAGTGGATCCTCGCAGCCAATCCCAATTCCTCCTGTGGCACCAAAGAAACCACAAAAAGCAACTGAAGGTCGTGGAACCGACGAAAAGCTTGAGCCTTCAGATAGAGCTCCAGTCAGACAGCCAGACCAGAGTTCCAGGCTGGAACCAAGGTTCCAGCTGCTGTAGAGGACTCTGTCCCATCAGCTCCAGGCCCTGAAATACCAGCTGCTTTTTCAATTACTCCCCCCACCGCAGAGCCCCATCCCATTTAAAATCTTCTGCAACCAAAGAGTCCAACAGCTCAGCAAGGTGCACAAGAGAACCAAACAATGGGCAAAGGCTTGATAATGATCTCAGAGCAGGATTTTCACAAAACTTTGCATGAAAAGGAGGAATAAATCTCAACACCCCAAAACCACAACGCCGCTTTGCTGAAGGAAATCATGAGGCTTAATGCCCTGCTACACAACGCCTCGCAAAAGGAAAACCAGCTGCAAGAGGAGGTCAATAATGAGAGGATGAAGACAAAGGAAGCGCAGAGCTCTGTAGATCAGTTAGTGGCCGAAAACACCAAAACCAAGGACCAACTGACACAATTACAGAGTGAGCTCAAAAGCAGGCAGTGGGACGTCCTCGATGAACACACCGCTCTGAGTAATGAGGTGGAGGAGCTGTACAGCAAGTTAAACTATCAGAAAGCTGTAAAAGAAAAGGATATATCCCTCCTCCGCCAAGAACTAGAAAAGAAGGAAAAGCTACACAAGGGCGCCACCGACAAAATCCACCACCTGGAAACCGCTCTGGAAGTTCAGAAGCGTCGAGCAGTGGAAGCTCAGAGAAGCTTCCATCAGGAGAAGGAGAGCTCCATGGCTCAGTTAGTAGCCAAAATCACTAAAACAAAGGCTAAGCTGGTGAAAACACAGAGTGAGCTGAAAACCAGCAAAGGAACGTCATCGCCAAACACACCACTCTGACAAAAGAGGTTGAGCAGCTGAAGAACAAGTTGAAAGATCAGAAGGCTGAAAAAGAAAAGGAGATAGCCTCCCTCCACCTAGAACTACAAAAGAAGGAAAAACTACACAAGATCGCCACCTGGAAACCACTCTGGAAGTTGAGAAGAAATAAAAAATAAAGGCCACTCTGATTGAAATTCAAAAGGATTCTCAGAACCAGAAACATCAGTGGGAGCAGCAGAAGGTCAGTCTTCTGGAGGAACAGAGCAAAGCAGCGACCGCCATGAAAGAAGCCGTGACTGAGACACAGAACATTCTGGAAAAAGAGAGACAACAGTGGCAGGAAGAGCACTCCTGAAGTCTTTGTCAACTATGAAAGAGACCATTGCCCAAAAAAGAAAGAGAGGAAGCAAGGCACAGAAAGACTAATGGAGAGAATTCAAGATGTGCACCTACAAGAAGAACATGTCAGCAAAGAAACCAAAGAGGAAATCCATCAAGAAACGCTTTCTCCAACTTTTTAAATCAGGAGCAGAGCAAGTCTGACCTCTTCTAGAAACTCTACTCCTACCTCTAGATAAGGGTAGGAACCTCTTTTGATAAATGTAGTCAAGAATGTGGCACTGTGCTTCCTCGTGTCACGTTAAGATGTCTGTCCTCCAGGAGTGTGAAGCCACAAGTTCCCGTTGCTAGGCGCTGACGCGAGTGGCAGCCATCCTGACAGCTCCGTGTTTTTGTCATGTTTTTTTGTCATGCTTTTAATCAACTTTGTTTGGATTATTACTTCGGATTACACACTTCACTGAGTATCTCACGGAGAATATAATATTCTATCCCAGGGATATAGATCATTGTTCTGGTGACAGCAGTCTTTCCTACACAAGGAGACAGCTGCTCGAACTAAGACAGTTCGCCGGTTGCGTTCGCACGAACATCCCAGAGGAATTGTTTTGTTTCCGTGGCTGCCGAGCCGGACTCAAAGTACGGAAGAGGCGACAAGAGAAGAGGTGGAGATTTAAGACCGCAGTTCCATCGATGGTGATGGGGAGCGTGAATTCACTTCCCAACAAAACAGACGTACTGGCTTCACTGGAAACCTGTGCTCCTCATGCTGTTGGACCTCACTGCAGCGTTTGATACAGTAGATC
>JABUIW010000025.1:5681681-5733998 GCA_013363375.1 Menidia beryllina | reverse complement strand
TTAAAGGGGTAACCAACGTTCGTTGACGGGGTGTTACCTCTGAGAGATACTAACGGTTGTTCAGTAGGATGCTGGACCAAGCTAGCAGGCAGACACCTTGCCAATTCCTCCTCTAAAGAGCTAGCGACGTTAAAAGAAGTTTGAATAAGTGTATAGTACATTGAAGCATCGAAGAGTTTTAATTTTCTCTCAAGGGGAAGCGGCCAATGAGTTCTCACAGCATCACGGCACACTATTAAGCCAGTTGTGTGATTAAAAGCCCGTAACTCTAAGAACAACTTGGTTTCGTGATTTCGACTTGAGAGGGAATTACATGTCTCTTTACATCTGTATGCAGATGACTTACAAATCTATCTGCCTGTCCTGCCAAACTCTCCAGATGCCATTGACTCTATCCACAAATGTCTTAGTGACATTAAGCTCTGGCTGTCTCAGAACTTTCTTTGCCTGAATGAGAACAAGACAGATATGCATATGTCACCTAGTTTTGGTTCTCTGGCCCTCCATTGTTCTCATGTGATTAAAAATCTCGGTGTAAAATTGGACTCCAGTTTAAAGTTCGACCAACAGGTTAATGCGGTTGTGAAGGCAAGCTTTTTTAAGCTTCGCCTTCTTGCTAGGTGAAACCCTTCCTGAGCCGCTGTGACCTCAAAAAAGCCATACACGCCTTTGTTAGCTCCCGTTTGGATTATTTCAATGCTCTGTACTTTGGACTAAATCAAACATCCCTCCATCACCTTCAGCTGGTACAGAATGCAGCTGCCCGATTCCTGACCAACACCCGTAAACATTACACCTGTCCTCCACTCCCTACACTGGCTCCCAGTACAGTACAGGATTCAATTTAAAATACTCATGTTTGTTTTTCGAGCAGTTAATGGCCTTGCGCCTCCATATATCAGTGAAATTCTGAGGTTTCACCAGCCCGGCAGATCACTTCGGTCTGCTGGTCAACATCTGCTGGAGGTCCCACGGTCCAGGTGCAAGCACTGCCCACTGAGTTATGTACATTCACTGACCTGCCTCTGTTCAAAGCTAAACTTAAAACGCATTTGTTCAGAATGGCGTTTTGCACGTAAAATCTCTGTAAACTGGGTTCTGTCACCAATGTATTTGTCTTTGTATATTTTGATAGTTTGATCTGTTTTTATTACTGTAAAGCACTTTGGTCAGCTCCGGTTGTTGTAAAATGCTATATAAATAAACATTGACTGATTGATTGTTTGATTGAAATACTGTCACAGTTCTTATTATTCTTAATTCTTATTTCTCCTGGAAGGGAGAAATATAAACTTTCCCATTCAAAACGTAATGAACAACAAGACCCCATATACGTTTTTGAATAAATACAGACCAAGTTTTTTTTTTAAAACAAATGCGGGCAACTTCCTTTTTTTATTTTCCGTTAAAGCCGGGAGTTGTTATTTTTTAAAACAAAGCTGGACATGCAGCGTGCCACGTTGGACAGCGCCACAAGGGTGTTGTGGTCAAAAATATATTGCATCCGTAGCGGTTTAGCACTACCATAGGGAACTCATTGGAAATGGTTTAGGGGTTCGGTCGATTCTCCGGCGGGGAGAGACACGCTGTTTCTGTTTAGTTGATTTTTGTATTTTTTTGTTATTATTTTTTTATGAACTGCACGTTCTTCGATAGTATTTTTTTAAACATGAAAAAACGTGAGTGTACCCCATATCAGTTTTTTCCCCTTCACGGTTTTTGAAGAATGCTCCTTGTTCGACGTTATTTCCATTATTTACTCCTCATCTAAAACATTGCTGTCTTAGTTTTTTTTAATGGTTTAGGGTTAGAAGTTAGAAGAAAACCCGGGCCTGTTGCACATTAATGTACAGAGGAGAACACCTTTTAAACGGCAGAAACGTCGACGTCACGTTTAGGAACACGCATTCTCGATACGCACACAACAACTCCTCGTTAGTATAGTGGTGAGTATCCCCGCCTGTCACGCGGGAGACCGGGGTTCGATTCCCCGACGGGGAGACAGTTGCTTTTGCTTTTTTTTAAATCAACTGCATGTTCTTAAATATGTTTTAAAATTAATAAGCGTGACCTGTTCAGGTTGGAACCGCCAATCACACAATGTCAGGCAGGATAGACTCCACTAGGAATAGGAAAATAGATTGATGGATGTTTTACATGAGCTTTAAACGGACCGGATGCCCTTAATGTACAAGTGAGATTATGGAAGTCGACGGCAGGGGGCGCTGTGAGCCAACGGAAAGGAGAAGGGGAGAGCCAGGGAGGGGTTTATGCTCACACTAACACTATAAATTCAAACAGCACACTGACTGACGGTGAGACACTCACCCGCAAAGCGTCTGGAAAACTCTACAACCCGAGGACCAATAGCAGAGAGGAAAGAGAGTAATATTCCAAACTTTACCAGTGTAAAAGGGAAGTAAAGTGCAGGTTTCAAAAAGGTTTTGACATTTTTTCATCAATCTGGTGAATTTATAAAACCAAAATATGAACTTATGGTCTGGGTCATTTGTGGATTTTGGTTTCTGCTTTTTCCAGTTTGGAGTTTCCTTGTAGTTTTGGTTGATTTGTGCTTTTTCCTTTGTTTCGGACTTTGTCAGCTCCATTGCAGCCTTGTCATCAGCTCCCCTCTCCTTAAAGGCACATCGGTGCACAACTCTGGCTCTGGACAGTTGCAGCCCTGCAGGTTTCACACGTTTCCCTGCTTCAACACAACTGATACTGAGTTATTGGAGTTGTGCAATTGATGTGGATCACAAATCTGCATCCAGAAACAAAAAGTTGTATGAAATGGGCACAACTAGAACAGGTAAACTGGAACACTGATACAAACCAGTTTAGATAAGTCACATTTGTGCTAACATTTCTTTCTTACAGTGGCTTCCTCATAAGGGAGTGATGAGCACTAGGGTTAGGGGCTATCATGTCCTGAGTACGCATCAGTCAGGGACCATCAGTCTGAGCCCCTCTGGCTGTACCTCTGATTTAATGTTACGAGAGAAAAGCGTCAGATTGTTTCATAGCCCGGTCTCTGAGGATATGTTCAGCAGACCAAACTAAACCAAACTCATTCAAATCATTTAAGTTTTACTGTGCGTAAGAAACATGGCTTCAGGTCTCATGGAAACGGTTGTTCTGGGTCACCCTTTCAGAATGTTTGTCCTTCTTCTGGTCCTGTTAGAGAGAGCTCAGGCTGACTCTGGGTGATCTCTCAGAGGGTACTCAGCTGTTCACTGATCTCGCCTGAATCAGTCAAAGTGGTCCTTGCAGGCTTATTGTGGTGTGAGGCAAAAATGGGAACGGAGGTCAGCATTTGTTGTCTCAGCTGATCGATGATACCCTCTGCGTGACGTCCCCTCACACATCCCTTTGATATATAAGTCTGAGCAGCCAGCCCATCTGGTTTCTTGTTTGAGGAGAGATCATTTGAGAGATGCCTGTGATCTCACCCTGGATCCCGACACAGCCAACTAAGAAATCATTTTGTCTGAAGGAAACAAGAAGGCCACATACACCCATAGGCATTCATATCCTGACCTCCGTCAGAGATTTGAATGTACTCCTTCAGTTCTGTGCAGGGAGGCTTTGAAGGGGCGCCATTACCGGGAGGTGGAGTGGAGTGTCTGCTGGGGGTGTATCTGGACTGGGGTGCTCGCGATTTGTCAATATTTGACAAAATCTGTAGTAATCGGTGATGCTGAACATCTGAGCAAGAATACTGTGTCAAATGATCTGTGAGGCACATGCGCTATGCAACTTGTTGGAAGCAATTGTCGTTTTCCCTGATTGGTTGTTTATCTGGATTGAGTCTGTTATCAGTGTTTCTTATTCAAGATATAGCCATCACACAGCATTGGCATGTTTTCTAAATAACATTTATAGTTACAGAGTACAAGTGATATGGATTGAGAGATGTGTAATACTTTAAAAAATATATTTCTCAACTTCAGTTTATCTATTTTTAAGACTCCACACAATAGGAGCAATACAAGGTCACAGAATATAATGACAAAATGTGATTGATGCATTTATAGCCAATGTTTTTGTGTTAACTTAGCTTGTGTGAGCCATTTACAGTCTGCACTATATCTGTTCAGACAGTTTAAAAAATCAACACAGTTAGACGTTGGCTTGGCGTGACACCAAAACCAGCTGTGGTTGTGTTTAAGTGAGAAAATTAGTTTAAGAATAGTTCAAATGAACATGCCACTTCTGCTTTATGTCTGTGTTAATTCTTTATCATTTCCACCGTCAGTCATTTCCATAACCACACCTATTTTCCAAAAACTATTTTAAAAGTTCTAACCCCACATTAAAACTATATTCCCAATTTGAGATCTAACTTAATTTAATATAATAAAAATACAGTTCTATTTAACAAGGCGCTGCCCAAACTAGTGATACATTTCAGAATGTGAAAGGCGTACTATTCAGAAGTTGGTCCTTAGGATTCATTTTTCTCATTCACAAATACATGATTGCTAGATATTGTGGACAAATTGGTGAAACTATTCGCAAAAAGTATCCAAGACTACTCTACAGTCCTGTAGGTTGTTCTGCTTTACAAAAAACAGTTACAATGTGGTAGAGATGCCATTTGTCAATTGCAAGTCAGAAAAATATTTTAAAAGTAAACAATTTGTCTTGTAATCCAAGTTTTAACTTTTACAGGTCTCTAAACTACAGACATTTAAACTTATGAGACTGTTTTAGGTTAATTTTGACACTCCTTTTTTATTCAACTTGACCCTTCACAGCCTTTTGTAGCGATGGCCAAATTAAGCTTTGTGAAGCATTGCAGCCTGTATGCAAAAGGGTTCAGTGCTGGAAGCTTTTTAACAGTCATCTCTGATGCCACCTGGTGGTCAAAAGTATGAACAGCTTCATAAACTGCGTCATCATTTTTTTCCATTGTGTGGACTTGACAGATAACTTCTCCTGCCTTTGAAAAGATCCTCTCACATGGGTATTTGTGTGAATCTCATCAGGTGAAGGAGGAGGGCTTATCCTTATAGAGTCTGAAATCTGGAAATGTGACAGAATCAATGCACTAATTCTTAAAAACCTATCTCATTTGTTAGAAGTGCATGCAGACTGAAATCTGCATTAACTCAAGGAATGAGCAGAAATCAAGATACCCTTGGGTAGGCTTGAACAATTAACGGATTGCGTCACAGAGGCCGCTGATGGCTTTTGATAGTGGTGTTCGTGATGTAAACCTTCTCTGCCCACGGCTCGGTGGTGGTGGAAGCTTTATGTATTTCTATTAAACCCTTTAAAAAGAGTTTACCTCATAAACAAGAAAGACATTTTTGTTCTTAGATTTTACCAGCAACACACCATAGTGTGACTTTCTAGAGGGTTTCTTGCAAGAGGAAATCAGGACGCTTACACATCAAGGTCTTTAGCAACTGCGACCTGTACTCATCAAAAACACGACACAGGACCAGGTCAACCACGAAGGGACTCATACCCTTAATCTTCTGATCTGAAGTCAGTCACCTTGTCCATTAGGCCATGTGGTCACTCATACAAAGGCCTCGGTCTTCTGGGAATATCAAATCTCTAATTTTGCGTCAGAGTACAATGCAAAGAAATCCAGAAGATATTCAGAATACAGTGGCTTTGGCTGTGCCAAAGCCAAATGAGGGGATAGTTACCTGGTCAAAATTCCTTGTTGATTGTTAGTAGTTGCGTGAGTTGCATGACGACATTTTGGAGACACCCAAAGACTGTCTAGAAAGAACATATACTGCATGACATGGGTCATTTTCTTATCTTTTTTATTCTGTACCTTAAAGGGACAAATGTCGAATTGAAAACACTTTCATTTCTTTTCAAGGTTCATAAAAGGGTTGACAAGTCTCGAAATCAAAAGTCTTTGCACATACTGTATGTGTCCTGATAATGAGGTTAATGTGGATAAAGGTCCCTGCTGACATATTAAGGTGCATATTGAGTAACTTTCGCTCTCTTATTACAAAGATACAATGAACATGCATGAGCTACGTTCTTGTACAGGAGATTGGTATACAAATACGGTTCAAATAAGAGGTCTCCCACTTTGTCATTGTTGGATGAGTTTGTTGAGTCGAAATCCTATATTGAGCAGAGTTTTCTCTAAGGTGGAAAACTGGCTCTCCAGGATGTCTGCCATGTGCTCTCGGCCATCTATGGCATCGCTTGTTTGGGCAAGGCGCTCCTTCATGCTGGAAAGGATGAAAGACCGTAAATCAAATATGACCGTCATGGTTTTCTTTACTGAATGTTCTAGAACTGTTTGAGAGCCAGAGCCTCGTCTCTGCCAAGACTGTGGGAGGATCATTTAAACGACTGCTTCTATTAAAATAATCTGTGACACATTTAGCAGCAACTTCCAAGCCTGTAATAATAATGCTTCATGAGTAGCTCCAGACAGCTGATTTGGATCACTGTGGAACACACGGTAGCCAGGACGTTTGCATCTTTACTGCTGTACAGTAGGTCTCACAGCTGTGTATGTATCTCAGAACAAATATGGCAAATCACCAACAGATCCATTTGCTTCTGTGTAATTTTAAAGTAAATCTTTCTATAGTAAAGCACTGCACCACTGTTTAAGCTGATTTCAGATTTTCAGGATATAAGTGAAGTAGGTCACATTTAGTCTGAAAGTTCATTCATACATATTTTTTCTTAAGATCATGAGTTTTCCTTTTCTTTTTGCCTAGACATTTATGCAACGGGGCTAAACAAACAGAGGAGATTTGGTTTGTATGAGATGGTTTGTATGATATGTTTTTTTGACTGAACATACGGAACATAGAAGATCTACTATGACAGTTGTTGATGTTATTTAAACTCAAGAAAAAAAATGTAAAAACTGTATTAACCTGCAAGACAGGACTGTGTCTCAGCACAGATTACAGATTGATGCATGACCATTTCAATGACTGATCATGAAAAGCAAAAGAGACAGTATGCATATCGCCCAACAGGTGGACATTTGATGTTGGCTGCATTACAATTATTCCCAATATCTAAGTGGTTTTAGCTGCAGGGGAATTGATGATCCCAGCAGGGCTGTGGTGTGGACCTCTTATTAGTCAGTCTATTGGTCTACGTTGTGTAGTAATCAGTGCATTACACACATTAGCTTTTTATTGATTACAATGGCAGTGCAGATGCTTTCAATAAGCCATTATCTATAACCACCAAGCATTTAGTTCTTAGCGTACAGGAACAACAATCATCTAATCTACTCTACCTATGAGAGAGCAGAGTATATATCATTGAATTATTTTAGAATGGGATGTATGTAAAATACAAAAGATGATCTGGAGGCACATGTAATGCACCCAGCTGTAGCTGTGTCGTCTGCAAGCTTGTGTGTGTCTGCATTGGTGACGTTTAGCCCAAATGTTTAAGTGTGTAAAGCATCTACAACAATAAAGTGTGGCAGAGACTGATAATAATTTTAGTGTGTTATATAAGATCTAAAATATGGTATCCCAATCATTAAATACAATAATTCCTTCCCCACCCATACACTTAATCATACATATGAAATACATTTCATATGAAAAACTTAAACCTCTGATCTGCTGTGTTTTCTTGTTTCACGTGTTTCATCTGTGGCTATTGTAGCTAATTATGTCATTTTTTTATATTGTGGTTATCAATTGATGTTAAAATGAGGAAGCCGTTGAAATTGAACACAATATTGAATATTTTGCATGTCAAATGAAAGTTCATGCTCAGAATAAAAAGGAGGATCTACGCAATTGAACTTTTCCATAAATTGGTCATTTTCTTTCCGTACCTTGTGAGGACCCCCTGCTCTTTCCCATCTCTCCTCTTCTCCCTCAGAGACACAAACACCTTCTCCATGGTGTGTACGGTCTCTACCATGCTCTGGTGGTCTGAGCGGATTCCCTGCACCTCCTCTCTGGCCTGGTGGTTGTAGGAGCTTCCTCCCTCCTCCACCCCGCTGGAGGTGGACACGGCCTGCAGGGCAGCCCTGTTCTGCAGGACGAGCAGACGGGATTTGGAAAATTCCTCGGGCCCTGCCATGTTTTCCCAGCAGACCGCAGGGGATGGTGGCAACCGGAAACGCTGGCTGCAGTTGGCCGCTGTCTCGGAGGACTCCGCTACGAAGGGGCTATCAGCGGGGAAGCTGTGGAGCAGGTGTAGAAGAGCTGACCCTGAGCCCCATTCCCCGTCCTCTAGGTCTGCCTCCCCTGATGCTTGCTCATGTGGAAAAGTAGAAAGAGGATCTGCCGGTCCTGCGTTCTCTGCTGAGGAGCAGAAACTCAGCAGGACGAGGCAGACCCACATCCTGCTCGTGGTCCACCAGGGCATCTCAAAGTGGCTGGAACAGAGCACACTGTCAGGTCGTTGTGTCACATTTTATGATACATAAATTACCAAGGTCTTCCAGCAGGGGGATTAGCTCAAATGGTAGAGCGCTCGCTTAGCATGCGAGAGGTAGCGGGATCGATGCCCGCATCCTCCAAATACCTTTTAACCTCTCATCACTTAAGTTGAAGACACATTTTGCCGTCAATGAGTGAGAAGACATTTTTTAATACTATCAGGTTATAAAATGATAATATTTTGTCCGGACGAAAAAGATGGATTGCACATACTGGCGGTGGTTACCGATGCTTTAAGACTGCATGCTAGTATACAGATGAAGGCTAGTAGCTGCAATGGCTTATTTACAAGTCTTGCTTAAATTCGAGGTTCTATCATGCAAAGACATGGGATATAAAAGCGAGTTTCAGGCTATTTGTACCGAGAGTTACTTTGATTTCGGTAGCCGTATGACTGCCAAAACAGAGAACTTTAAACTCGTAAAAACCCATTAAGATCATTTGAACTCACTAAGTGAGAAACTTTCACCTTATCAAATGACAATTCCCAAACGTGTTCAGCTACTAATGTTAATGTATACAAGTAAATTGTCTTACCTTGAAGAGGAACAACGGCGACAGAGCGGTTTGAGTGTGTGTAAAAGTGTGTGTGTGTGTGTGTGTGTGTGTGTGTGTGTGTGTGTGTGTGTGTGTGTGTGTGTGTGTGTGTGTGTGTGTGTGTGTGTGTGTGTGTGTGCGCGCAGTGGCGCTGCTCTCCAGCTTGAAGAAGTCGGAAAAAATGAGTCGATTGCAGACGGTTACATGCAATCTGGATTACTTTTCACAAGAAACAGAGTCGGAAGGGAGGGTTTCTCTTAATTGTTCGTGGAGCTGAATAAAAACTTACCTAGTCGCAGTGATTTTACGTGGTCAGATTTAAAGCAAACGCTTTTCTGATGGAAGATTGCTGCAACACATTTCTGCAACTCATCTCATTAAAAAATTCTCCAGTTTCTCTGACAGTACTTCCTATTGTCAACTAAGTACAGTTTTCCTATGAGTTTTTCTTCCTTTTTCTTGCTACCGATGAGAGGAAGGTGTGGTGCTCCTGGTATTTATGGGCCATTTTACAATATCATAAACAGAGACAGCTACAGGCTTGAATTTGGCCCAAAAGCATGTCTCAATTTCTGACTGAGTCAGAGTGAACCCATTCCTGTACATTAAGCAAGCTGTTGCCATGCAAAAATGTAGGGCATTATTTTTACATTTGTGTTATGAGTTTGTAAAAGGTACAAACTTGCTTAAAGCTTCTTACTAATACACCCCATATGTCCCTATTTAGTCTTTTAGCGTTAGACTCTGACATAAGCAGCCAGGAATGGAACTTATTTTGGCACAAACAAGCAGCTGTGTTGTAACTGGGCGAGCGATGACATGAGAAACAAAAGACTGAACGCTCTGCAAGAACAGTGAGTTTGAGGATTAACTCTCAACCTTAATCTTTTCACCCCTTTGGAAAGGCTCCCCATAACTTTGTGGTTCACTCTGGGCAGTAATTGCCTCAACTTGTTGGATCTAAAAATACAATTTCCCTGGTTTACCTAAGGCGTCTCTTTAACCTAGAAGTTGAAAAACTTCCTTCTCTACCTTATGATTCTCGCATTCCTCTGTTTTAACTTTTCCCTGTGCCTATTTCAAAGGCATCCTTCATGTAGATTACCTCTTACTCCCCGCATTTAGGTTATCACCTCTATTCACACACTATACAGAGATAAGTGCTGTTTGTGTTGATCTATTGACAGAACCATCTCTTTCTTGTATCTCTGTTTGATTGTTGTTCTGTAAATGAATTAAACATTTAAGATTTCAGGTTTAAGAATTTAACCCAGTAATGCCAAATGTATCATATTTGATACAAACGGTTTCTGAAATGTTTTGCATTTGACACTTTTTGCATAATTTAATGGTAAAAACTTTGCTCAAAATCCTATTGTACAGAATCAGATATACCTGATAACAGGGGGCAGAAGACTACACAAAAAATAATCTTGACTTATTGCATAGTAATAAATTCTTAATATTAAATATGTATTTCTTTTTTTTCTTTTTACATATTTTGTTAAAAGGCCAAATAAAGACTTTAAACCAAAAAAGGTCATTTTTTATGTTTTGTTTTATTCTTGGTTCAGGCTTTAAAGGGTTAAACCTTTTAACATTCAGTTCAATTTAAATCTAACATGCTTTTTATCTAACCACATGCGCTCTGTCTCACCTCTCACATTTACAGGTGTGTGGGTATTAGATTATAAGAAAATGACAACTTTAAAATGTGAGGACTGAAAAAAGAACTTGTCATTAATTACCAAGCAATTTTCAATATTCAAAATGACATATTTTGTTATTAGACTAGATCAAGAGGCAAACGTCCAACGTCTGCGCAGGCCTAAAGTTGTCAAACAGCGACATCTGGCGGCAACAACGGGTAATTGCGATTATTTTGTGATTCTGTCTGAAATTATATTTAAAATGGAATCAAATCAAGATAGAAAATCAAATATTACTGAAACTTGTTTTGGCTTCGACTTATAGTTAGAAAATGCTTTTATATGCTAAAATAATATTTAAAAAATTACTTCTAGAGGCCTATTTATGCACAAATTCCTGTGTGCTTGGACCGTGAGGGGAGCTCTGCCCAAGCCTGCGGGCTGGGGGGGGGGGGTGGAGGGCGGGTTGGGGGAGCTCCTCCTCCAGCCTGCCGTCGTCACAGCGGAGCTGGACCGGAGCAGCTCTGGCACCCACGGCCACAGCAGCTGGCTTGCCCCCTCCTGCTCGGTAAAAAAAAAGGGGGGGAGAAGACACGGGCCGGGCGAGAGAAAACTCCCCACGTTACATTTTTGCTGTCAATTCGGCGCGAAAAGACATGGCCTCCGACGGCATGGACGAGCGGTCCCCGCTGCTGTCGGGGCCCAACTCCGAGAACGTCACCCCCACCGCTCCCCCGTACCTGCAAGACCCGAGTCCCCGAGGTAAACACACACACACACACACAGACACACACACACCGGGTGGAGCCCCACCGCCCTGCCGTTGCTGAATCATTTTTTTCAGGGCGTATCGAGTTTTTTGGGGGGCAAGTGCGCAAATAAAAGCCCGCAGCGAGGCAAGGGCATCGGTTTGAAAATCCGACAGCAGCTGACCAAAAAGGTGGAGCTTGCTCTGAGAACGGGAGCAGTGGGTTAGGGGGTAGAGATGGGCCTACAATAACAAGAAAGCTGATTTTTTTTTCCCCAGTGCAGAAATGTTATAACATCACTACTCATCACGACGAGAGAGGTTAATAGGCTGCTTTTTTTTGTTGGGATTCCATCGCTAGATGAGGGCGATAATCTTGTTTTGGTTGATGAGGGAGAGTTGCTGGCATTGCAGATGTAAGCAGGCCAGCAGCCTTTTGTCCCAGCTGGAAATAAAAAAAACAAGCCCAGATGTGCTCTGAGTATGTTACAAGACCCAATTCCAATACTGAATGTATAATTATTTGTCAGGCATGGAAATGGGACTGAAACATATTCACAGGAAGTTTGGTTCCTCTCTCATAATTAGCATTTTCATGCTGTTGATCAACCTAAACATTTGCATGTCCGTATTTTTTCTGAATGGAGGTTGCTGTGCTGTGATCCCTCCATCGTGACCTGCACAATCACATCCCTTAAGTCCCCCCCCCCCCCCCCCCATCCACATATGACCCCTTTACACTGAATGGAGTCTAATCATATTCAGAATTTATGTTGCACACTAGACAAATCCGCCTACAAATACGCCGATCCTGCCCATTCACATTCTTCTCTGCTTCATTAGCCATAGCTTCTGCTCTGAGCTTTACTTTAGCTTTAGGGAAATTCCCCACTTAGTGTTTTTTGCTAAATCATCCAGATCAGATTCGCCCAGTTGGTTTTCTCTGTGTGACGTAGAAATGCATTTAGCCTCTGATAATATTGTGACGGGCTCGTATGTTCATTTGCTTTGGAACACCTCTGTTTTCTGCACATTTCTGCGCATATGAATGGATTAATTGGCAGGGTAATGCTCTTTTCTGTGGCATTTCAGACTAATATCAACCAAAGGGGGGGAAAAAACGGCCTAAGCTTCATAAATTCATAGTTCACCATCGGATTAGAGGCTTTAATGCTAAGAATCTTTGAGGTGACAGCCTGTTTGTACAGGAGTGATGGGGTAATTCCTAGATGAATGTTTGTAAATTCACCTGAATATTTAGGGCCTCCTCCCTCGCTGCTGCCTGGATTGTTGGCTAATTCCAGTTTATGTCTGTCGGCCCACAATCAGCCAATTTGTAAAATGGATTAATCTGAGCTAAAGTTTTCTAAACTGTGCTTTTCTCCTATTACAAAATGTCTGTGATGACTAATAATCAGCTGCAGTTCAGACATGAGAGAAAGGGCAACGAGTGTGTAGAATAACACTCATATTTGTAAAAAATCTCCGATTTTTTTTTACTTTCTTGCAGTTTTTGGTCATAACCAGTAACGTTGGCTGTATCAAGAAGACAGATTAAATTGTCTGCTTGATTTTTTTTTTCATTTTTCCATTTCATCTATCAGCAGTAGAACAAAATAATGAATCAACAGCACCATAAATTGCTGTGTCAGACTTTTTACAGTAAGTTGTCCCTCAGTTTTATTTTCACTCGGATATGATGGGTTTCTTTATTAAAATGTACCTTTTTCTCAAACAGAAGCACTGGTCTTCTATTCAACAAACCTTACCCAAACATTTATTTAACTCCAACAAAAATCCAAGATTACAGTATGTCATATATAGATTTCCAAACCCTGATGTTACTGATTTGTTTGTGGGCTTTTCTGAAACCTTGAATTTGTCACTTGGCCTTTAGTTACTTTTACTTTTACTTTTAACAATTTAAAACATGGACTTGTGTTAAGACCAACATCCCGTGCAGCTGAAGTGCTTCATGGAATTTGAATATAGAGTTTGAACCTACTTTTTGTCAGGCTTTAAAAAAAAGAAAATCTGGGCTATCACTCGAAAGGATGCAACCTCATTCAAACATTTTTATTCGTCTGTGCTATGGAAACCCACTCTGAAATTCGTTTAAAATGTCAGTGAGTGACATTTTTTTCCTTGTTATTAATAATGTGTTTTTTTTTAAGCGAGTATGTACATAGTCACTGGACTTACAGTATGTTTCCCTTTAAAATTATCAGATATGAGGTAAGCAGAAAAAGTAGCCCTACTCTAGTCCATGGCTTGGTATTAGACAGAGTCAGATCAGACAGTAGAGAAAGTTCAGCGTTCATTCATGTAAACTTTTTTGCACACAGAGCAGAGATACTTCATAACTGGCCATGATAAGAGCTTTTCAAAGTCTTTGAATTCAAAGGACATTAGCATCAGTGTAGCCTTTGTTTTCCTTTTTTTGGAAAAACCTACTGTATATTAAAATGAAAGTAGATCCATCCCATAATTTCTTATCACCACAACTTTCAAGGTAACTCTTCATTAGTTTCATATCGTTGCACTAACTGGGTTTCATGTAGATAAATATGAGTACAGAGAAGGTTAAAGTGAGAACCCTATCTTTTTTTCTTTTTTGAATACCTTTGTTATGAATTTTTGTCTACATCTTATTTTAATAATGTTACATGTATAACATACATGTTAATGCTCCAGTAAAACATTATAAAACTGCATCAGTGTTTAATATATTTTGAACACCTTAAGTCTAAGTATTGTGTGGCAATACTACTAAATACTAAATTTGTGAAACTTTTTGTGATTTGTGGTTAAAGCAGTTCTTAACAACACTAAAACAATTAATTGCACAACGTTTACCACTGAATGGAGCTTTTCTTTATCCGGGACAATGTGCACATAGGTTTCTGATTGTGAAGAGCCGGCTGACATCTCCTATCAACTACAAATGCTTTAAGCTTTTCAAGAATTTGACAATAAAGTCTACTTGACGAAGTAACCCAGTCGCTAACAAAACAAGTTACATTATATCTTATTCTCTAACAAATGTCAAATTCAGCTTTGTAAATACTTTGTATGCACCTTCATACCAGCGCTATGCATATGTATTATTTTACAGTTGAAAGTTGTTGCCAGGGCAGAGTGGTGTGATGGCCGCTGTGGGTGGATGTAGTTTAGCGTCTTCTCGTCTTACGTTTGGCTTCGAGGACAGTGAGTGAAAATGTATAGCAGCTGTCTTTGGTTTCGGACACGCATTAGGCCAGCTCGGAGTGCAAAGCTGTAGTAGAAACAGGCGTCCTCCAAGAAGCACAGCAGACAGAAATAACCTCTTTTTTTTACAAATTTGTATCCGTTGATGTAAAAATGAAAGTACATTTCTTTCTGACAACACAGAGTTAGAATTTTGATTCACAAGGCATGGTAGATTGTTTACAGTATATGTATAAGATGGACTGACTGCTGCCTCAACACTGGGAGTGCCCAGCTTTTGGCATGCTCAGCTTGTTTTTCCTGCCAGGACTGGTCCTTTGGAGGCCGGGTGTCCCATCTGTCCCCATGGTGACAACTGATCGAGAGTCCATGAATCTCAGAGCCAAGGTGATTTACCTGTTGGCTTATCTCTTTACCTCAATTAGAGGGACACAAGGAGGAAATTACTCCATTCTGAGATTAGATGACCTCCTTGTTTTGTTGACTTAGTTTCAAGAATAGATCAGGAGCTTGTAACTTACCTGGTTATCCATTCCCTTTTTCTACCATTTGATGTAACTCCAGCATGTAAAAAGTCAGGAAAACCAAAGCTGGGGGGGTTGGATGTGAATATGAATACCCTGAAATCATTGTACTGAGTTTATTTTAGAAAGTTTTTGTCTGTGAATGCTTTTATTTGTTTATGGACTTGATAAGAAGCCAAACTTTAGCTGGATAATCTGCCAATTCTGTCATCTTTCCTCAGTCAGAAGACTACAAGCTGACTGTGCTGAACCTCTGAGGCGTTTAAAATGAGATCCATTGTTTTTTTTTTCTTATATATGCAACGCACTTAACGACGTTTGACAAAGTTAGAACGGAGCGATAAGAGCCATGCACTGTTAGGGGCTCGTGAACACCAGGGTATTATAGTTTGAAAGTAATCACTGAATTATGCGCTTTAAAAAGACATGTAAGATTTGTATGCATAGATGGAAAGATCAAATGAACTCAAAAAAGAGAATCGATGTGCTAAAAGAGGGAGAAAATCTTCCATTAGGGTGCGCACAGCAAAAAAGAAAAAGAAGTTTTCTTTGTTTGTTTCTGCTTTGAAGATACTTTAATGCTTATTTAGAAAGGAAACAACCTTTGGCATCATGTCTGACTCGACATAGATTACAATCCTGCCACTACTGGGCATTTCTGCTATCCGGCGCACAATAATTAGTCATGTATTCAATATTCCTAGTGATTACAGTCACCAATTCTTTGTTAACGACTTTTGAGTAACTGCTTTTATTCGTAGCTCTCTGATTTCTTCTGTATGTTGGTCAATGCGGCTGCTCGTCCAAAATGTCTTTAACGGGGTCCGACTGATGGTTGTGAAGCTGCTGTGTACGAGGTGCATGCCATTAATGGCCGGCTGTTTGTTGTGTGCTTTGCCTTCCTTTTCTCAAAGCCGAACTACCTCCCCCTTACACAGCCATCGCCAGCCCCGACGCCGGCGGTGTGCCCGTCATCAACTGCCGCGTTTGCCAGTCGCTCATCAACCTGGACGGCAAACTGCATCAGCACGTGGTCAAGTGCACCGTCTGCAACGAGGCCACAGTAAGTGGAATTATAGTCGCTTTTGCCGTCACAGAAACGCACGTTCTTCTTTTTCCGGCATTTTCTGTTGCCTTCATAAGCTTTACCGCATCGTTGTCTCGCAGCATTTTGGACGGAAGAGCTTCTCATTTCCGATTTCAAACCCGCTTTCACTGATTTATCATCGTGATAATGTCTTTCTGTTGTGCCTGAGCGTAGTCCTACATCCACATCCACAGATGGCTGCCCACCCTGAGCCATGGTTCTGCTCGAGGTTTCTGCCCGTTAAAAAGAAGTTATTCCTTGCCTGTGTCGCCTAGTGCTTGCTCATGGTGGGAATTGTTGGGTTACTGTAATTAACTTTAGAGTAGGGTCTGACCTGCTCTGTTTGGAAAGCGCTGTGAGACAACTGTTGTTGTGATGTGGCGCTATATAAATAAAATTGAATTGAATTAAATTGAACTTTCATCAGATGGTTGGAGTTTACTCGCACAATTTGTGGGTGTAATTGTCTAAGAGCAGACAACACGGGACAGATTAAATGACACCAGGGAATGCCATTTACACAGCATCCACACAGTAATATGAGGTCCCATTACCCTTCATAGTGTACGTAGGACTAATTTCAACATTTGGAATATTTAACTAAGTTTGTTTAATTGAAATCATTTCTCAGTATGTGCACTATACAGAATACTGTAAGATATTAGACGTCCCGTTGTCACATGACTGGCAAATACAGCATGAACAGAGACATTTTATGGATGTGTAATATTTTTTCAGAGATTAAAAGCAAATCTATTGATTTTGTACAGTGTTTTATTCATGCTGAGCAGCCATTAAGGCTGTTATAACTCCACTACATATTACATCTGCCTCTGCTTTGGCTTTTTTTTTTGTTGTTCAGACAGTTGTTTCAACTATGGTTGAAATGGAAAAGATGAGTGTAGAAAAACCTGTTTAAAGGCATGGAAGTTATACACTCTACTTTAAAAGGGAATTCCTCTGTTACTCAGATATTAAAAGTGAATAACTGTGGTGATACTGTTGTTTGTGATCATATCTGTGATCATATCGTTACAGTCTGGATTGACCTACAGTGCAGTTTTCTGTGAAAGGTGCCTCTGGTTTATGGTCAATCGATATTCCTGTTTTTAATCCAGCCCATCAAGAATCCTCCTACAGGGAAGAAGTATGTGAGGTGTCCCTGCAACTGCCTGCTCATCTGTAAAGACACATCCAGGAGGATAGGATGTCCTCGACCGAACTGGTAGGAAACTTTTTTTTTTCAATTAATATAACCCTTTTAATTTGATCTGGCTGAGCTGGAATCATCAAACTTTTTCTCTGTTTATTTTTGTCCCTTTGGTAGCAGACGCATAATCAACCTGAGCCCTGTGATGGTCATCCCAGAGGAGCAGCCCGCACAGCCGGCGCTGCCCATCCAGCCGGAGGGGATGAGAGTGGTCTGCGGACACTGTGGCAACACCTTTCTAGTACGTTAACGGTGAAGACGAGCAGCCTCAGCCTGTCACAGACATGTCCCAGCAGAATCATGTCGACGTGCTGTTGTTAGTATGTACATATAACTATGAGAGCCTCACCGTTCTGCATTTTCTGAGTATAATTTTGAATAGAAATCCACCGAGTTGCTGTGGTTTTGCAGTGATTTTTTATTTAAGTGGTAGAAATTTACTTTTTTAAATTGTTCTTATTTTTTATCTGTGAAATAAGAAAAAAAAATATATAATATGGCTGCTGCAAGTGACTGGCATGCATATTCTGCATATATTCCTCTCCAGCTTGGAGCTACACCAGCTTCTTGCCCCTCTGTGTAGATGCCATCAAGATTTCAAACATATGTCGGTCCTTCTCCTTTAAAATACGTCATACGGAACCTCACTCGCCGTTCCAAATCAGTGCTGTTGTGCCTCTAAACATTGTTGCTTGCGGTATCTGTAGGGCAGTGAGGACGCCAGGTCATCCCAGCCAATGTCTGGTCTCCCCAGCGATGGCTCGCCCCCAGCGCAGCAACAGGTTGAAAAAAAAAGCTGGTCATACTGGTGGACATATTAACAACAGCCTAACCCGCTCGAATTACACCCATGGCCTGTTTCACACCGGTGATAATGACTGTGAATATCTGGCTTCTAGCAGAGCTTCAATGCAAAAAGAAGGTTTAAAATTAAATGTCTAATATTCCTTTTCTGCTTTAACTTCCTTTCATTACTCCTACTTGCTGACTAAATAGTGTAAATTGTTTTTCCTGCACTGACGCCAGGTGTGAATAGTCATATTTTTCACTTGTGTCAACTGGACCTTATAATGACGCTGCTCTGTGGTGGGTTCAGTAGATTCTAGGCTGCTTTTTAAACACCCATTGAAATTGACTAACATACAAGTATTACTCAAGGTTGGTTACCCGTGATGAATAGGTTTACTAGTTGCAAGCTATCCGAACGGATCACATTAAATCATCCCCTGAAAGTCTGCTGCTGATTGTTCTGAAGAAGCGGAAAGATGATTGTTTGTGGTTACATTTCTGTGTTGGCATGAGAAGGGTATGTTTCTTAAAGATGAATGTGAAATAATGCATTACTTTACTGTTTCCTCACAGTGGATGGAGCTTCGATTCAACACGCTAGCCAAGTGTCCCCACTGCAAAAAAATGTGAGTTCACCTGTTATAGGACGTATGCATTCAGTCCACTGCCTAATTACTTTTTTAATGGTTGCCATCTTCCAAATTTAACTGAGGGAATACTTAGTTTATTGATACTTAGACTACATAGTCTCATATCTGTCCAAAAAGATGCAAAAATCTTTTTTTTATTTTATTTCCAGTACGCAGTCAAGACATTATAAAAAATAAACTTAACTATATTAAAGGCAATATAACCTTTGTGATGGTTTATGATAAAAGGGTAAAAAAATAGAAAAAAACTATTTAAAGGCCAGGTTGGCCCATGCTGCTGCTTTCAAGTCATCATCTTAACACAATCATTTCTGGTCTTATAAAACATTTATTTATGAACCACCAACAAAGACTGAAGAGTCTGAAAAATTAGAGACGTTGAATGAAAACAGTTTACGAGGATAGAACTTTTGGTTCTTCTGCAAACGGTTGGCTTTGCCCTTATGTTTATCAGTTTTTGTTTTTAGATAAAGGAAATATCGCAGCACTTGAACTATGTGAATGGGAGCTAAGGCCCAAACATAAACTCTCAGCTGTTAGGGGATGTGGTGTGGTGTAAGTCATCTTACCAAAAGAGGATATAAATCCTCAGTTGTAAACCAGAGCTCCATATTTCATTGGATCTGTAGCAAAAAAACGTACTTAGTGGTGAAATTCTCTGTAGTCAGACTCTGAGCTTTAGAGGTCTGGATTAGCAGTTTGCAGGGGAGGGGAGGCTAATCTAGTCGTGTGACAAGAATTAAAGACTGGCCTTACATGTAAAGTTTTTGAGGTTGGTTGGCCAACGGGTTGATGAAGAGCGGGGGCTAGTTTGTGTTTTTCGGAGTGGTGATATGGTCAAACAAAGCAAGCCATTGCCTCAAACTTTGAATTAAGTCCACGTCTGCCTTCTTTACATGAGTGTTTTGATTTATTGTAATGCAACCAAATACCTTTATCTGTTTAGACACTGTCTGAAATTTAGTTTAGATTTACTAACCATTTGAACATTGCATTACAACATTGCATGGAACACATTCCGGTAATCATGTTATTTTTGGACATGGATATGATATGAGCATAAAATGTACATTGTTGAGGGACATTTAATAGGAAAACATCCCTCTTCATGATGTGCACCTAAACATGATGTGGTTTTTTTTCACATTTATTAACTTATCAGTCTGGACTATGTTAAAACTCACAAAATGTTCGCTTCACTGTGAACAACTTCCTCAAATCTCTGCCTACTCGTTAAACCCAGTCAGAACAGGGAAATTAATAGGTTTCATGTGAGGACCTTTCACATTCGGGCTTATAAAGAACTGAAACCTCTGGTCCCATAGCTGCTCAAATGAACTTGATAATTTTCCTTTATTGTCCACATTTACCTGAATTCCCAGCTAATTTCTTTTGTTTTTCATTGTTTTTTTGTTTTTTTTCAATTTGATTTCTGAGGGAAATCTGATAATTTAAGCATGTAAATCTGAAAAGTGTCCGGTTTTATTTTGGTTGAATAAATGACGTGGTTGCAAGTGGAGACAGGAAACATGAAATAAAGAGGAAAGAATAAAAAAATAATAATTAGGGAGGGGGTCAGGTGATCAGGACTCCCCAAGCCATCTGAATTCCAGCACTCCCTGAAGAATGCTTGAGTCCGTCACATGAGAGGCATGTGAGGGCTGAGTGGGGGTGGAAAGTGAAGTTATAATGAACCAAAAAAGAAAAAGAAAAAAAACTTGGTCTGCTGCTTGTGGACATTTCACTTGTATTTGTGTCAGCATGGAGTTCGGACAGATGTGAAGTTGTTGGGAGCTGCACACGTGACTGTTTCTAAGTGCTCTGGTGTATGACTTGAAAAGGGAAGTGAAAGATTAATTTTACTCAGGAGGTGGTTGGGATGCTGTTCAGGGTAAGCAATCTGAAGATGGGAGGGATAAAAACACGACTTCTTATGTAAGACTGAAACAAAAAATAAACACAAGTTCGTTTAATTCTTGAAAAAGGCAAGTTTTTCTTTGAATTAAGCAGATATTGATGATGCCCATAATAGCTCATGCACAGTGGCAAAAAAAAACACCTGTTTGTGCTGAAACTGATATTTATCTTTGTTTTCCTTCTCCTCTCTCTCAATCTGCCTTTACGTTTCTGCAGATCCTCTGTTGGCAGTGCTCTCCCCAGAAGGCGCTGTTGTGCTTATATAACCATAGGAATGATCTGCATTTTCATTGGAGTGGGTTTAACAGTAAGTATGGTCTGCTCTCTTTCTGGTGATTGTATTTTTTTTTCAGATAGCTGCAAGATTCAGACCGAACAATTAGTCTCTGACTCTTCCTGATGTTTCCGACCCTCTGCCAAAATGTCCTCCGTCTCAGATGTAATGACAACAATAATCATGATGGTTTAAATGAGTCAAAACGAACGGCATGTATAAGTGACACAAACCTTCTTCTGAGCAGACCTAGTGCTAGTGATGAAAGATCTTCTATAAAAAGCTGTTTTAGAGGACTTTCCCAGTCTGTTTGAACACAGTGAACCCTTAACTGCAAACGCATGCACACAAATACACACATACGAAAGTCTTTATTCACATTTCAATGAGATCTTGTGACTGCTTAATAATCAAAAACAAAAGCAACTGGAACAGTCGGTTGCAGATTGTTCGGTGACTCACAGAATTTCAAGCACACCATGGTCTCAAGCTATAATCATTCTGTGATTGGTCTCTAACGATAGTCCTCATACCTTCAAAATGATTCTTTATATATTTGTAAATAGAGAAAAAGAAGTCCGGCTACTTAAGGTCAATCATCCCATAGACCGCAAGAGTGTTTTTATTTATTTGTTTGTTTCTTATGGTGTTGTCTTGCATAATTTCCATATCCATGAGGATTTTTCTCAGTCTTTAACTTCTTTTCATCTGTGCTCTTCCTCATCCCGTCTGTCAGGTTGGTACTCGGGACTTTGCCAGTCGCTACAACGCCACCTATGTGTCCTGGGCTTTTGCCTACCTGCTGGGCCTCATCTGTCTGATACGAGCCTGCTACTGGGGAGCCATCAAAGTCAGCTACCCGGAAAATAGCTTTGCCTAGAGGGGTGACGTCTCTGCAAAGCCACGCAGCTGGAAGGACAAGCTCCACTTTTAGTTTTTATCATCTTGTTCCGATTTCAAACCGGCCACGCCGAGTGAAGTGCAGAGTGTCTCGAGCGTTGTTTGTCTGAAAGGGGGTGTCTCCAGTTGTTTGTGCCTGGAATGTTATGACCTGCTGAAAAAAAATCCACTACCAGTCAGTTAACCCAGAGGCGGTCTGCAGAGACTTAAATCTTTCCGGATCATTCAAAATTCAGGATCAGAAAATTGATGAAAAGTGATTTTTCTTGACAAATGACTAAATTAGTTAGCTCATACTTTAATGTTAGAAAGAAATTTTCAAACTTGTTGGACTTAGGTACTTTGGGACCTAAATCTGCTCAGCTTTTCAGCTGTTTTGTCTTGTTACTGAGCAGATCGCCTCCCTGGAACTCTTTCTCCCATTGCACTATGATTTTATGCAATTTTAGGAGCTGTTTTGCTGCTAGATAAACTCCTGTGACGGAAAACTGCATTTCCACACTATTATTTTATCCATTTTCTTGCCTGTGTATTCTGACATAGTATTATGATTTTTAATCTAATTATGATACATTTTTAAAAAAAACATTGTTCTTACTTGCCCAAGTGTGCCAACTTTGCTGCCCAGTATTATTCCAGAAGAGCATCAGATCAACCCAAGCTCTTTTTTTTTATTACAGTGTTAATTTTATTTGGTGTGCCTACAACTATTAAATCAGTAGAGCAATAACCCATTTTTTGGGTCATTTTCCTGACATGTGATGCCCCACGTTGACTCTCAAATCAACTCCAAAAACATTTGCTGCTTACCATTGCATGTGGACTTCTTCATCATGACTGAGGTGGTGTTTTATGGGTATCAGAGGAGGATCAAGGCTGTGATGTTTTTGTCTTTGCTCCTTGTGCCTGTGAGTTAGAATGTAAACTCTCCTCCCTTCGCTTTTAGCGCCGTCCCCCCAAAACCTCCAGTGAACTCTGCGTGCTAACTACATCCTCCCTCTTTACCTTCACCGGTGGGCACAGCTTTGTTTGAATGTCATATTGATGATGCAGAAAATAGTATTAAAGTAACCCAACATCTTTGTACATAGCTCAAATTAAGTTCTTGGAAGAGAGAGTACTGCAAAGTGGAAAGAAAACATGGTACGTGGGTCTTTTTAAAAGTGATAATTTATCAATAAAATGTAAAACTGTCTTTTGGTCCATTTTGTTGACTGAGGTCATATTGAACGAATCAATCGCAAGAAAGGATTTATGGTCAAATTCTACAACATTTAGTGAAGAACAGTGCACAAATCATCTCTTACATTCAAATGTTTATGAAATGCCAGTCCAAGAAAAAACAACTAGTACCAGTTTTGCATCTCAACTTGAGATTGTCTGTCCTCATGCTACATCGAACAAAAGGCAAAGATCTTGAGATCATAGTGCCAATATAATATATAAAGAAATATAACAAAAAAGATTGTGTATCAATTTAAAACACAATTATGGCTGAGAACAACATTGTATGTGTATGATAATTACTTTCTTGTTTACATTGAAATAGGATAACAGTTTTAGGTGATCAGTTTGACTGGAAAAGTCCACTGGAAAATTTCCCCAAACGTTTACTTGTATTCAGTGTTACAGGCTTTGTGAAAATTTAACATTTAACCGGGCAAATGAGGACTCATCTCAAAAAGCTGTTGTGTTAAGAAGTAGAGATTTCAGCAAATCCAAATTGACCTAAGATCATTGATCTTAGGTCCTTCAGTTGAACTTTTAAGATGTTCGTGATGGGTCAAGACTATAAGAACAGCAGCAGAGCTTGAATGTGATTTGTAATATTAAACCCAACTCCACTTTTCTTATCATGTCAAGAAAAAAAGCCAATATGAAACACACAAACTTACTGGCAACAAGTCAGTGAATTTTACTGAAAATTTGCTTATTCATAACAAATCTATAAGGAAACACTGCTGCTTCCCACCGTGTACACTAAGATTTCAGCCAAATTATATATTATAGGTAATTATTTATATAATATATTCATAACAATAAAACTCAATAGAGGAAGACAATTTTTAAAAGTGGGTTGGAAAATATTTAATTTTATTTAAAAAAATGTAATCTTCTACCTTCAAAAGATCATTATTATGATCATTATCAAAGTTGTGCAACACCTTTGAGAAAAAGAACAAAGACATTTATTCACTGCCTTTTGATTTTGACAAAACCCACTAACTTAAATTTAGTCTTGCTGTGTTTTCTCACATTTCCATGGAAAACCATGACTTTCCGGTTTTGCTGCGTCTGTCCTCCAGCTGCAGTTCTGCTGGCTGACCACACAGTGGAGCAGTGGGCAAACACGAATAGCCTGTACATTTCACTTTATATCAACTGCTATCACTCAACTGATCTTCTGTTTCAGAATGGTTGCTCAGTACATCAATGTCATGCCAAACATCCATAATTCCTAAACAGATAAATGGGTCGTTGCATATCTGATCTCTCTGGTGTCTAGATACAATTTAGGAAAAGGAAATTAGGGTTTTGTAATAGAGGCTTCTCATGGGAAAATTTGTATTGTTTGAGTGAATTAAGACCTGTCTGTAAACATGTAAACTGAAGAAATTTTTAACGACCGTAGAAAAAAAGGATGAATGTCCACCATTTTCCTAATGAGTCTGCCAAAATTAAACCCTTTTTTCTTTTGTTCCATTGACATAGACACTGTTCTGCCTAGACATTGTTTTTGTTGAAGATTAGTGATGCGTCCATCAAAACCTAATTTACAAAAAAAAAAGGACTACAATAACAAGAGATAAAATATAGACAACTACATCAAAGCACCACCTAAAAGATTATACTTGCTGTTTAGTCCCAAATTGGTCATTGAAGTTGATGAAGTGCCAGGCAAAAGGCCTTAAGACTGCAATTTTTCCTTAATAGACTGCCCATCTCAAACCCCTAATGCTAATCAATGAAGAACATTTGCGACCAAGGAACCAAAGATTTCTTAAATCGATGTTTAAAAGGCAACGATTCCTAAAAGTCTTGATAATTATGGAAACCAAGGAAGGATGAAGACTAAGACAAGGAAGTACACAAAATACACAACAATATTATCTTTATTTAAGATGTATGTCTGAGTTTGGTACATTAAATACAGAAACTACAAGGTTATGGGTGTGCTCTCTGGAGCTGCTACAGTTGATACACTCCTTATTTCTAGGTGCCTTTTATTCTGCCTCTTTCACACACACACACTCACACACACACATTAGTATATTTGTGAGAATTTCAGTTTAAGTCTTTATCACCCTCACAAAGTTAATTAACAACAAAAAATAAAACCTAATTCTAACTTAGTCCTCAGTGTAGCCCCAAACTTTCCTAACTTCCCATTTGTTAAGCTCAAGTCCTCACAAACACAGCTTTACACACGCACGCACACTCTCCCAACACGTTCGCACATAGATGTGTCTAAACTCTCATGGACTACTCTGGAATGTAGGTGATGTCACGACAAACACAGTGATGAAGTCAGATCACCAGATGGAGCGTTTCCTAATGAGATCACTGCTTTTTAGGGACGACAGAGCCTCGTCTAGGAGTGTAAACGAACACACAAGTGGGCGATTTCAGCTACCACCAAACTATGAAGGAACATGGAGGTAAGAAATACTAATCACCATGACTTCACGAGTTGTACCAGTGTGCGTATGTGTGTGCAGTGCTGCTGTGGACTTCCTGATGGGTTGATGGGTGACCGTTCGCTCCTCACACCCATCAGTAACGACCAGTGAGGGGTGCTGTTTTGTTTTTTCAGTTATTGTTGAGGACCCACCACGAGGCTGCAGAGGGGAAGCAGAAGAAATTATTGACCGATCCCAAGAAAAATGTGTGCATTTAATCACTTGATCGGTGCCAAAACTTTGGTTTTGTGGAATTAGTTTGCCGTTCACCAACCACAAGACTGTTTAATGTCATCAAAAAAGTGGTCCCACCTGGAACAAGCATGGTGGTAAGACTCTCAGGAGTTTCCAGGAAGTCTACATTCCCCCTTTGGAAGGTTTTACTGTAGTTAGTCTGTAGGTGACTGGGAGACAAAAAAGAAAAAAACTATCATTCTCACATTTCTGTGTGTCTAAAACAGTTTTTGTAAAAGAAATCTTTTCCAAAATTCAAAACCTCTTTTCTATTCAACCAGATTTCTCGTTGAAGCTAATGCACAGCCTTTATTAACAACCTCTGAAAAGGCAGTATTCACATTCTGTTGTGTTTTTCTTTGTTTTTTTGTTCTTTCATGGTTAATGCATAACAAAATCACAAATTTTACCAAATTAAATCTATTTCTTCATTTCCTATGTTGCATAATATGAAATCTTTTGTGCTTTCCTTCTCATATTTTCCATGTTCAAAAGGATTAATTTAAGTGAATGCTTTTTCTCCTGGATTAAAAAGTGCAAAAAGACACAATGGTGCATTGATCCTGACCTTTGTGGGGCCAGTTAATACTTACTTCTTCCACACGTTGTTGTGCTCCCAGAATTCGTACAGAATAAAGCGTGACTCATTTACCAGCCGCTGAACTGCGATGCTGCCAAGAGCAAAACAAAAGAGAGAGCGAAAGAGAAGTCATGCAATCAGTAATTAGTGTTTTTACATGTCCCCAAACGCAGCCCCTGAGTCGGAATTGTCGTCCAGGTTCTCTGTGCAGCAGTACGGATATGAACAAAACAACTGTGCGACTTGCGTGATCAAAGTGGTACGGACTTTTATATTGTCAGAGGCAATTCTCCTAAATTAGCTTGAAAACATGGATGTTTACAAAAACAAACCATGACAAAGCATGTAAATGTCAAACTCCTTCAGGCTGCTGGATTTAGACTGAAATGAAAGTTAACATTTATTCAAAGACTATTTCTTCTCAAAGACTTGAAGGACTCGTTTAAGCTCTGTGCATCAAGGTTGAAAGAGATAAACAGTGAATTTTTTTTTAAACCCTGTAAATAATCTTGCATCCACTGGCTCAGGTGCTTTGAAGGCAGAGCGAGTCTTGACACGAGAGTTGAATTTATGTTTTTCACGTGTCCTGATTAATTATAATTGCTCATTATCTCATGAAAACATCTCATTGAGATATGATCCATTTAAATAAAACCAAGAAGGGCACTGCTCTTAAGCGCTCAAAGCCCCAGAAGGGACGATTTAATTTGACGCAAATTAGTAAAAGTCTCATTATGTTATAAATTGTAATGCACTATAACAAATTTTAATGAAAGGCTAAATGTGCATTTAGTTTTAATTATGGAAAATGATTAAATGGAGTCTGTTGACCTCTACCGCATGGGGTTGCAAATCCTAATTATAAACATATATAATTGTGAAAGAATTCAAAGGTCATAAACAATAATTATGTCCTCATGTATTGTATTGCTTCATGTAGTGCTATTAACACAACCACACTTTATGATTCATTAGAGTCTTATTTATAGAGCTTTAAAAGTGCTCCTGTTCACTGAGTTAAAATATGTCAAAATTGTGCATAATAATCCGATTTCTACCGCTGGAATTCCAGATGTTTTCATACATCAGGTGTTATTGTGTTGTCTTTAAAGTTTCCTAATTGTTTGCTGGACTTCATCCTCTCTATTTACTTTTTTTTTCCCTGATCAGCACTTAGGAAACTTCCTGCTTCTGCCAGTTTGAGCTGCTGACTATTGCTCAGGACTCATGTTGACTGACTAGTAAATGTAATGAATGAATCATTTAACATGCGCCTTTCCCTTCTCAGTGAAAAGGTATGATATAATTCTCGTGGCCTATTTTTTTCATTATTTTGGCATCGTTACAAAGCATTGTAGAAAGTCAGTGTCGGCCATGTTGAACCCTCTGCAGCAGCTCAGAATATCCAAATAAAAAAGTCAAAACACTGATTTACAGTGTCTCAACATCCTCTGCGTGAACTTGTTATGAATTATACTCATTGCTCTACAACACTGTTCCCACGCACACCTGTTTGTTATTACTCCTTCAGTGTGTATTTATAGTCCCAAATTTTCTGTTTCCATTTGCCAGATTGTTGTTAATTATCCCGACGGTCCACTGTGTTTGTCATCCTTTAATTAGATTTTACATTTCCAGCCTTAATCCTTCGTTCTTCGGATTTAATTTCAGCTCATCTACCAACCTATTGTGGGCCCAAACCACTCCTTACATTCAGAGCTGACAGCTTTTGAATTTGAAAAGTTTACCATTAAGGTGGCAATAACTAACAACTCCTTCGCTCAAGTATTCAATGTTTTGTTCTGTTTTTTTCTTATGTCTAAACAGTTTCGAGGCATCGCCATTTTAATCAGGTGTCAGAAGACTGCTCGTCTAGATGAACTTTTATTTTTTTATGTTTTGTTTCTATCCAGAATGAGATGCTTGCATGAGACCGTCTCTTCCATTGAATGTGAAAAGTCAGAAGGAGCAATCAAGGATACGTCTATCCTCCAGCTCAAACAGACTCCATATGTTTCCTGTCACATCTCTGTTTATAATCATACTATTTGCACGGGAAAAAAAGAAATTTCCTGATGAGCAAAGAGATAGAAGAAAAAATGAACTGACTGAAGACAACCAGTTTGGGCGCAGGCACAGTCCATGTACTGTCTGAGAGCCAAACGAAACTCCTCCACCTCCTCCTCGAGCACGGAGAGTTGCCTCTGGACGATCAGGATATGCTGTAAAGACAAATAACACACTCATCCAGAAGGTCAGACCTTCCTCGGGGTATGAAAGGAGGGCATTAGATCCACTGAAGTGTTTCTCGTGTGTCTTATGATCAAGCTGATGACTCAAACAGGAGAGTGAATTGAACAGTTTTCGATATGATATTGCATATCATATTGATATGATATGATATCGCATCTGTTTTTGTTTGATCTTACCATCTTAACCCTGTAATGCCAAATGTATCATATTTGATTCATACAGTTTCTGAAATGTTTTCTGAAGGTCTGACTCCTTTTGCATAATTTAATGGTAAAAACTTTGCTCAAAATCCTATTGTACACAATCAGATACACCTGATAACAGGGGGCAGAAGACTACATGAAAAATAATCTTGACTTATTGCATAGTAATAAATTATTAATATAAAAAAAAAATTGTTATTTCTTTTTACATATTTTGCTAAAAGGCCAAATAAGGAATTCAAACAAAAAAAAAGGAATTTTCTGTTTTGTTTTATTCTTGGATCAGGCTTTAAAGGGTTAAAGTATGCCCACCAGGACTTGTCCTTCATACTCAGAGTAGTTAGATTATATTGTGACTGTCTCTTATTTTACATATGAGAGGAAAATACATATTTTCTTCGTCAAAGGTGTGAACAATAAGAAAAAGCACTTTGCAATCATGACAACAGACAGCGTGCACATCATTTCCTGTGGCTGATGAGGAACTGTTGACAGGCAGAGCCAATGATGAGAACAGGAAGTGAGTGGTACGCCCGCTGGCTAAAGGTAAACCGTGTGCATTAATGATTGGGAGCCTCCTGGAGATCAACACTCATCAATGAGACGTCCTCCAAAGCAAAGCAAACATGACTGCGTGTGAGGTCGTGACTGATAAAAAAGCCTCGGGATCCTCGCTCTGCGGCTAACTCGGGAAAAGGCTTCACCTCATCTAAACACAAACACAGTCACTCCCTCCATCACACATAAGGCTTGTGTTGTGCGTCCTTATCGGTGTTTTCGGCGGCAAATCTATTCCCAGTGACACACAGTGTTAAGCCAATTAGATGAGGATGAAGTCACGCATACACGCATCTGCATCAAATGAGTAATGAGATATGACGCTGATATGTGGGATACATATCCCAGAGCTGATCTGAACTGGTGCTGCTCACTGTACATCCCAATCATTTCTTAACTCCAATACATACATACATTCATGATTTCCTGTTTTCACACCAGGTTCAGTTTCTTTTATATTTGTCTGAGCTGATTTTTAATATTATTTTTAGTCTGATGACTGGACAAAAGATCATTTTAAGATGTCAAAGTGAATGCTTTTTTCAGATTTTGGATAGTTTAAAATAAAAAAAATGTTTATCTCGCTTGACCTGAATATTTCGAGGGGCTGCATGTGAACGGAAATGTCTAAAGCATTAAATACAGGTCACACAGTCACAGGCTGACCTAAATGGTAAAGTGAGATCATGTGTGAATGCAGCACCTCGTTCTCTAGAGAATTCATGGCAAGCTTGCATGCTGTTTATATTTACTAGTTATTGCTCTTTTTTAAACCTATCTACAGCTTTTTATTGACCATCAATGCTGTTTGTTTTATTAGTAAAGCAATCAATGTGGAGGTCTCAATGGCCTCACCGCCAGTTTTAATGTGCCAGAAAGAAAGGAGTCTGGAGTGTCTGCAACTTTGAGAACCAACGCAGAGCTCATGTTCTCCGCATCTGATTCCCTCCAAATTTTCTTGTGCACAAGTGTGAAAATAGTATGGAGTTTCTTTTTAATGCAGTCGTTATGTTATTTTTTTTCAAACACAACAAACTATGATGTGTTCTAGTTGAATTCATTATTATTTGATTTTAATATTAGTCATATTAATGTTGATTTCATGATCATTATATGTTTGGCTACAGCTCCAAAACGACTCAATTTGAAAAACATGTCGATCACAGACTGAGTTTAAAAATACTAAATATAATGTCCAGGAGAACCTGATAATAAAAGACAACACTAAGCATATTTATATCATATAACAACAAACACAGAGTAAAAGATGTGGTAACATAAAACATGAAGTGGTGATACATCTCAGTTTCAACATTTTTCTCTGTTCTAATTTATATCAAATAACTGGAATTAAACATTCAAACCAGCCTTGGTGTCAGGATTTCTTTTTGTGGAGTGAAATGTTGCCGTACAACACATCAGTAGACCCGTGTTCCTATAAGGAAGACGAGAAATCTCTCTGAGACTGCCCCTGTGGTTGTCACCGTGTCGGTGGTTTGCAGAGGAGTATTTCTTGGCTTTGAAATGAGTGACATGAAGCCTGAATGGCAGGCAGCAACAGCAATCTGTCTTCGCTTTGGCGTGTGGATATTCATTACCCGTTACTACACAGCCACAAGCCTGATGGATACGCTATCTGTCAGGAGGAGTGCAGACAAGTCTGATTTAAAGAAACATTTAGCCTCTTACTCCCCGCTAAGTGGTCATTATCATGGAGTTTCATGTGAATTTCTGTAATCAGTGGGAGACTAGACGCGGATGTACCCAGCCCTTCTCTCTCAGGCCCGAAATGTCCGCGTCTGCTCCCTCACTGATTCTCTACTTCTGAATATCGAGCCCTTATTTGAGAGATTAAAGACAGACAGAGCATGGGAAGAGGAGGATACGTCGCAGATTCTCTCAAATCTGCTGTTGCTATGACAACTTTGGCTGCTTATTACGAATGCAGCCTCTATGATCTGTACGCCACCACGAGAGAGTAGTGACACAGTTTGGTCACAGCAGCAAAAAAAGTGAAAAAAGTCGATAAACAAACCGATTTGCTCTCCACAACCTCCTCCTCAACGGGCTCCATCCGAATCTCCTGCAAAACATGAAGAAAATACTATTTTACATGTATATACATATACATATATATATTTGCTCTCAATAGCGACACTACAGAGCAAATATTCTTGCTATATATAGTGACACTGGTTTGGTCAGGGTACCTTATTTTATGCTTCTTCAGTCTCAGTTTTAGCAGCACAAAATGACCCAAACCACACGATGAAGAAAAAAAAAACAAGCAACCTTTATTTTTAGTTTTTTCTTTGTTGTGTGTCCTGTGTCATTTCTTTGTATTATTTCCATGATTATTTTTTCTTTTTTTTTCTATTTCACTCAATTTTTTTTCAGTTTCTTGGATTGCGGGAAAAGCTGCTACACTCAGACTGACACAACTGAGGACGCAGGAGGACTCAGGCGCAGAGTGGAATTCAAAAATGCAAAATTTATTAACAAAAGACGCTCTCAAAAGGAGAGGACAAAAACAAACATAAGGCGCTCCAAAAACGGAGGACAAAGTATTAACAGAAAGGCACTCGAACCGAGGCTGGGAAAAGTTACAAAGCAAGGGGGGAAAAAGTAACAAAGTAAATCTCTCACTAAGGAGGCAGGAACAGGGAACAAAGTAGCAACAGAAATACTCACTAGGAATGTTACTTCTAGGAGGGAAAAAGAGCACTCGTGGCAGAGGCAAAACTAAGGGGCTCAGAAGGCAAGGACAAGGGCTATGACTAGGACAAGATCAAGGCTAGACTGGCTCTGTGGCTGGGAACGAAACACACTGGCACGGGACAAGGGGAGACGAGGACTATTTGAACACGAGAGGGAAGGGATGCCCAGGTGCAGACAATAGGTAATCAGGGAGACGCTCAGACTGGTGACACAACGGGAAGTGCAAGTGACCTGAAACGAGATGAGGGTTATTCTTCAAAATAAAACAGGAAATGACGAGACTAGAAAAGACGATACAAAAACCCCTCCACCAGGGCACCATCGTGACACAGACGAAGGTGTCAGGAGTCTCTGAGAGAGTAATCTATTCTGAGAGCGCCTCTTTTCCCAACACCGGTAAAAGCTAACCAGCTCGGCTGAAAACTTTTGCAGTTCTCATCTGCACTGGAATAGACTTCAACCCCCCCGCGACCCTATTAAGAACAAGCAAATGGATGGATGGATGGATGTGTTTTTGTTTCATATATAGCTGACAGCGAATCATAAATCCTCTTGGTTCGCAGATCCATGAAAACGTGCGACATATCAGTTTACAACACACTGCTTCTTTGAGCATGAGCAGATAGCAGGTGTAAGAGTTTGGGGGCCACTGATGTTTCCTGTATGTGCATATGTGTTTGCATTGCTATGTGGGCAGGTGTTGTCAGGCTGACTTTATTTGTCATTGCTGTGAATCCACCCACCATTATTTGAGGTAAATTGTAGAGAAACATGCCACGACTGTGGCTGGGATGGTGAACAGAGACAGGGGTTTAAAATAGAAGCGGCTGGAATAAAATGACAAAGTTTTACGAACAAAAGGAAACAACTAGAAGGTTGAGAAAAAGACCGGCGAACCTTTTGTTCTAGACGGTCGATAAGCTTTTGCAGCCTGTTGACCTGGATTGTCCACTGATTGTCCTCATCGTAAACACCTGGGGGAGAGTAATACAAAAAAAAGGACAAGAGGAGAAATGTCAGACTAAAATTTAAGCAAAAGAAAGTCAAAGGATTAAAGGTTCTGCACAGATGGACTATTATCAACATTTTCCTCCAACGATTTTTTCCGAATCGAAAGCTATAATAAATAATGGCGGTGTGCCAGTGGACATCTCAAGGTTTTCTTTCATGGCATGTGTCACACATTCATGCCAATCAATAGAAAAGCTCTGAGCCCCGTAATCATTTCGTAAAGCCCCTGTGTTTGTTTCACAGATCTCCTGGAAATCACAGCTGGTGCCCTATTTCAGATGAATGACAAAGTGACTCCCTGCAATCAGCGCTGGGAAATATGCAAACCAACCATAATGGAAAAGAAATGTGTAGGACACACATGGAAGACAATTAATTAGGACTGGAAGCTGAAAAAAAAAGGTCTGATCTCATTTACATATGTACTGACAAAATTTTGGCCTAAAACAAATATCTGCAAAGTATAGAAAAAAGGTTTAGCACCATTGCTGCCACAGCCAGAGGGTTCTGGGTTCAAGTCCCCAGGGGAACCAGGACCTTTTCTGTGTGGAGTTTGTATGTTCTCCCTGTGTCTGCCTGGGTTCTCTCCGGATCTTCCTCCCACCGTACAAAAACCTACATGTTAGGTTGATTAGACATTCCAAATTGCCCTTAGGAGTGAGTGTGAGTGTGCGTGTGAGTGATGTGTGGCCCTGCGATGGACCGGCGGACCTTCCAGGGTGTACGCTGCTTCTTGCCCATTGAACACTGGGATAGGCTCCAGTCCCTTCGTGACCCCATTAGGGAATAACAGGTTCAGAAAATGGATGGATGGATGGTTTGCAGATGGTTTGCAGAAATGCAACAGCTTGAAACATAAAAAATAGACATTTGTATGAAAACTGAAGTTGGGGAGTACATGGGATAATAACTTCACCGCCAATGGTAGTGAGCTCTAAGTTTTCCTCAAAATATTCAATCTATAATCCTGAACCTGATCATCCATGTGCACATAAACATCTTCTTCCCCCAGCTCCTCTCTCTCTGCCCTTTATACATTCACGCCCCTCCTCCCTATGTTCTGCTCTCTGGCCTCCACAGACATGCTGACTCTGGCCCAGCAGCGACTTCATGATAAAATATTTAAAGTCCGAATTAAGCAGTCAGCCCCGTAAACCCACCTGAGTTGATGAGACTGAGGAGTGGGTTGTTGGGAGAGAGGCTGCTGTTCCTCTGAAGCCTCCGATTAGAGCGACGGCCAGACAGCTGGATGGACAAAACCTCTGGCTTCAACGGACCCTGTCTGGAGTCAAAACAGGTCGATCAGTACTCTGAGACAGTCATATTTATCATTACATATTTTTTAAGGGTAAAACATACGCTAAATGATATTGTATAACTGTTTGAAATTAGTTTACGGCCTCGCCAATTGCGTGGTCAATACAAAATTGTGGGGCATTTCACTCTAAATAATAGATAGGGGAGTGATGACTGGGGATTTTCAAAACTAAGGGCTAGTGTACATTCAAAATGTCGCAGGACCTGCAGAGCTCTCATCAAGTCTTTTCCCCTTTTACAGTGTAAGATGGCACCCAGGTGACTGGAGCCCCGGGTCTCAAGCAGAGATGTGTCTGCTGTGAATAAATTTAGCAAACCTGAAGTTGTCCTAACTATATTTGTGCATTGTGTTGGGCAGACAGTGATGTTAATGCCAGTGACAAGGTGCATACATCCACAGGGTGACTTCACCTAAGATTTATCTTACTGCTGTCAAGTTGTTGGGTGCTGTTCGCTGAGGGGACCGCAGGGATTCTGTGGAGACTGTGTGCACGCACATTTTCTCGTGTGTGCGTGTGGGTTGTTGTTTTTTTCAAAATTCTGCATGTACAGTACATTATGTAGTTATTTTTGGTAATCTCCAAGTCTGCTTGATGCTGAAGGAAACACTGTCTCTAAACGGCAACATTTTAGTTTTTAAAGTGAAACAACAGATCAGTGGCATGATTGGATTTAAACAAAATGTCCAAAAGAGGGTAAGACAGGTAGAAATGAAGATACAGAGGCTCACAACCACCCAAAAAAGCCTGGGTTGGGAAATATTAAAAACTTCATCAAACTGTTTCTGCTAAAAGATGGAAATGTCTGTTGTTACATGAAGCTTTTATTGCAATTTTTTTAATACAAAATTGTTTTTCAAACATGTTCATTTTAAGAATTGGGTTTGCAAAACCCTCTAAAAAAACACTCATATACAACATCTGAAATTAGAGATCTTCTCAAAATAAATTTACCAGGAATTTTAAGGATCTCTTCATCTCCACTATATGTTATAAACGCTCTGTACGTAAGAGACAGGCTTAAGAACTAATATTTAGTGACTGTGGTCTTGATGCCGTCGGGCAGAATAATAATGATAATAATAGCCACTATTCTCTCCCCGCACTCAGAAACTCTCATGACAACCAAATTCATGGAGAACAGTTGACCACTGACCACCATCTGGAAGTAGAATAATTCAAAACTCTGTGATGAACAGAAAAAACACCTATTAGCAGTGCACAAAAATGCTACAATTCCAATTTCTTACAATTTCCCTGCCTGAAATCTTGTGCAAGGTGAGGATAAATGTCCCATTCACCAATCAAACTGTATGAGAATGATGAAAGAATGTAATCCATATAGAATATACATTCAAAGGGCAATAAAACGTATTGTAATGAGGGTATAAGTTCCATCATACATGCTTTCCTCCAAACTCTATAGTGCATCTCAAATCTGAATGTGAAGGACAGTATGAAAATGGAGACTGACACATGCCAGCATTTATTCTCAGACTTCATTCAACAGCACCGCCTCAATCCTAGGGAGAAATACATAGTCAAATATTCACAAGCTGCAGTCGAGCATCCCAATACAGTTAATGCATTGGGAGGAGGGAAAAGGTGGCAGATCTCTCGTGTTCATCCAGTGAGTCTGATATTCTACCCTGTGTGACAACTTTCATTGAGAAAACTCAAATAAGTGGTCATGGGTTTGTGGTCAGGATAAGGAAAAAAGAGTCAGATTGTAGCCGTTTACAATGGTCCTATTTAACCAGCCATCACAGTAATTGATTTCAACAATCTTAGAGAGAGACTTTAATAAAAATGGATTATCAAAAATGCAACAAAGAGAAAAAAAATTGGATTTTAAAATCAACACTAGCGCCAATAAACACAAAAGACCAGCTCAGCTTTTGGCAGTTCGATCGCTGGTGAACAGGAGTTCTTGCTTTGTCAACAGCCTCTTTGCACGTCAAAAACCAACCACAAAAACCCATTTAAAGCCACCGGAGAAACAGCTATGTCTCTTGTTGTTTCGAGGAGCAGAGTGATTACATTTACCATCACGGGGGAATCACTCAGGTAGGAAGGAGGCTGGAGCAGAAGAGACTGCTCGGGGAGCTAGGGATAGTAACACTTGGAAATTATTCCAAGGAGAAACGGATATAGAGAGATGAGAGAGGGGGAAATGGGAAAAAAAAGGTTAAAAAAAAAGTTCCAAGCCCTCTAAGTATAAAAGTAAGTATAAAATGTGATATTGATGAAAAGGACAGGAACAAAGCGAGAAAAAATTGATCTTTGTGAACTACACTTTCTAATTTGTAAGAAAAACAATTCAGAAGTGAAGATATAGGATATACAAAAAGTGTTTGTTACAACCTCATCTCAGCAAGCACTTCATCAGACATTTAGCCAGAGTTAACAATACATCTCAACAATTTAATTTCTACCCACTGGAGAGACCGAAAAGCAAAGAGAAAATAGAGGAACCGTCTCAATACTCGATAACAGACATGTGAGACCAGTAGAGGTGGGCAACAGATTACAGCTCACTTGTTGAACTCACACACAACTGTGTGTCCTTACGTCTCCTTTAGATGGTTCAAATGAACACAGACGTGACCTGCAGGGGAGAGACTTACACACACACGTTTGTGCGCTCAAACACAGTCTGTGTCAGAAATGTAGTGTGGCGTGTGGGCATTTGTGAGTCATCCTCACAAATGAACAGAACACACTCGGGGCATGCTGGAGTTTCTGAAATCAGCCCCGAGACAGACCGCTTAGCGGTCAAATGTTTTTGGGGAGATCGAAAAATGCTCATTCTCACTAAATCCGATCACGATTTACAAACAAACAATGAAATAATGGGATGTCGTTAATTTTGTTTTAACGCACAACGCAAGACCAGCACTGACTTATCCCCTCACTGACTAAAAAATCCTACTTTTGTTGTTTGTAGAAGAAGCAATGAGCTTGATTTGGTAGCATCCAGGTGTGAAACATGCAAAGCAGAAGGGAAAAGGACACAAAAACATGCAGTGACGTGTAGCTCAATGGAAACAAATCATATTTTTTTGTGTTGCTCCGTTTGTCACATAAGATGCAAAGTGTTTTTGAAAGTTTTTACATAAATGCACTTGGGAAGTTTTACATTCCAACAACCTGTATACCTTTCAGGTATTTAAATGCACTTCTGCACTCTCAATTTTCCATTTAGAGAAGGCAGAAAAAACTGTTTGGGGTATTTGAACTCTCAGCTGATTTGTGTTACTTCAATCTCTGTGAAACATGACAAAACAAAATGCAAAAAATACAAAAAGCTCTCCAGAAAAGGGATGATGATTATGTTAGCTTTAACAAACCATAGAATTTTTATTTCAGTCCACAAATCTTTACAATTATCTGTTTTTGTGTTATCCTCTGACCTGGAGTTTTTTGTTAAGACTAAGTAAACTCTTTTCCATTTTCTCAACTTCAACCGTCTCCATGTGGGCAAGTTTTACATATCAATCACAACAAATCATAAATATCTTCTGGATTAAAGGGGAGAGCAGATGTTCTTGACAAAGACTGGGCCTAAATCAAGTTTCTAAATTTGGGATATAAATCAGCATGAACAGGTGGATTAGCCTGAGGTCTCTAATTAAAGTACATTCTGCTCACGATTCACAGGCCATGTACGTCAAGCGTTTTTGTACGAGTGAGCATTCGGAGATTTGCGGGAGATTTTCTCTTACTTCTCCTGGCGAGTCTGCTCGGCTGTGGTTTCCATGGCGCACTCGAGTGAGCTTTGAAGTGAATGAAGCTGATTGGTTGTCTCCTTCAGCAGAAAGCGGGTCACAAACTGCTCCAGGTGGGTGGACTCCTGATAATCCTGTCAATCAAGGTGAGGAGGAGGACAAGTTAGAGTAGGAGGAACAATAAAGGGGAGCTGCGACATGTTTCACATGCCAGTCAGCAGTCACTAACTGTTCAGACCTCCTCTGCTAATTAAAATATGCCTACAAGATTGTTCATTCATGAAGCATTGCATGGCAATGCTGCTGGGAGAGGCAAAACATGGGGAGAAAGATGAGAAAGAACGTGTCAAATTTGATGCTTTGATGCTTTGATCTGGACTTTTAAAGCTAAATGGAGAGAAGGAGGCTTTAAAGGAGCACAGACTGCAATGATTGTGATCTCCTGAGTGTATAAAGACCATGGACACACTAACATCTCTGCCAAGGGATTAATATATTTACATATTCTCCATGAGATCATTTGTTAATTCAGAAATTTAGTTAATTCAGGATTTGGGAACCAAAGTGGTTTATTTACTGAAATGAGCTGCTTAGAAATGTTTATGAGAGAATGTAGAATGAAACAATCTTCACAGCAAAGACAGCTAATCAGAGGCTGTGACCTGATAAGCAACAAAATGACATAATATGACAATTTAAAAAAAAATGCAAAGATTGTATTAATTGTGTCCTTTTAATTGCTGAGGTTTCAGGATGTAAAGAAAAGATTAGTATTTTCGGCATGGATTTAAAAAACTAGAGACCTTGAGGTGATGTTTGTGTCCAGGTTGCTTCTAGTCAACCGTACACTCCTCTGGATCATAATGAACTAACAACACTACTAAAAGTTATTTGCAAACAGAAATTAAAAGTGGAAACAATTAGCCGTCGGATCGCATGACTTGTAAATGAAAGTCATTTAACCCTTTAAAGCCAAGAAAAATAGGAAGAATATTGGATATATATTTTTAGTCTGAAGTCTTTCTTTGGCCCCTCAACAACAAATGAAGAAAAAAAATGAAATTATTTGATCAAATTAGCGTGCAATAAGTCAAAAATATATTTTGGTGTAGTCTTCTACTGGCTGTTATCAGGTATATCTGAATGTGTACAACAGGGGTTTGAGCAAAGCTTTTACCATTGAATGATGCAAAAAGTCTCACATCCAAAAGACTTCAGAAACCGTATGAATCAAATATGACACATTTGGCATTATAGGGTTAAATAAAGTGGTCAAAAGTATCCAAGTCATTCACAAAGAAAAGTTAGTACAAAACAAAGCGGAATCTAAGAAGTAGACAGTGTCTGCATACAATTGAAACACAGTTTTCGATATGACCAAACCACGTTTTTATAAAAAATGACCACAAGCCGGTAAAGACAGGCAGACAGACAGACTCAGGAAATACATTTTCAGTTCTCTGATATCAGTCACTTTTGATAAGCTGGAAGATTTTCATGTTGACAGTAGTTCACGCTTGTGTCTCTGCTATGGGAAAGTGGATGGATGAATGATTAGAGAGTCAAATAAAAGATCCTGTGGTTTTCTCACCTAGATGTAACAAGCTTGTGGACCACTTCTTTCAAGATTGACTTTGGTAAAGAACTCTCCTGTTTTCAATATTATCGTGCATATTAAAAAAGGATCATCTTAAGGACTGCGTAAGACTGCGTGTGTGTGCATAATCGGCTGCACAGTGTTTTCTGATTGACATATTAGATATCTGAAGATGACATGTTTATATATTTCTGTTGCATTGTAAAGTCACATTACAGGCGTGAAAGGATGATTTCACAAGTACATTTAATTATGGAAGACTGGTGAGACGATGGGGGAAAAAAAATTGAACTCAGTGACATATTGGAGGCAAGTTATCTGCCATGCCCAGAACAAAGAAAAGCGTTGTTTTGAATCTGATCAAAGAGGATGGAGGGATGCTCGGTAGAGTGATGCTTGGCTGTCTGCACACCACAGCTGCTCCCACAGTTTTAAGCACCGTGACTGTTTGTACACTTGACTACTGATGGGAGGTTTGAAAGGAAATGCTAATGGAAGTTAGATTAGAGAATAACTAATGCATAAATGAATGTGTGTGTGTATATAACAGAAAGAAAAGAAGACTACGGAAACAAAATACATCAACATTTAACACATGTTGTTGAAAACCTGTATTACATCTGTGAGTGTTATGAATAAAAACGGACAAATCTTTGTTATAGAGAATTAGTACAGCTTTTCTGGTATATTGTTTTTACTGTCAACACACACATGCACAAGCACTCGCACAAGAGTGTGCATTCACTTTCCTGCGAGTGAGTCATGACAAGACCAGTAAAGGTCAGTCTCTCGCAATCTGAGCAGTGTGTGCCCGTCTCACAAATCCATGGCTTAAGGTCTGCCTGTTTTTTTTTTTATCTGTCACTCCTGTGATATTTTATTGTTGTTTGCGCGAAAGGTCAAATGGGGGCTTTGCCATTTTTAACAAAGGCACAGCCTTTTAGCAAATTCTTCTCTTTCAATGGCAAAACCTTGCACTGCTATTAAAAGCCCATTTATGTCTGGACCAAAGCCACGCAGTCACAATATGTGTGCGGTCATCAGGGGGTCAGGACCGAGAGGGCCAGTAAGTCAGGGAACGGGTATTTTGTAGGGAGACTTAATATGGTATTGGCATGAATTATTTTACTTTTTTTAAATGTTCTAAACTTAGCAGAAAAACAAGCCTTTGAAAACTGAGGAGATGCTGATGGAATACAGGTCTCCAATTTGGTAGTTGTACAGCTCCATCCTCCAACCTCTTAATCTGAGCTTTTGTACTCCGAACCTATGAGTAGTAGTCATTACCTGGCATTTTCATTAAATTATGTTATGTAATGCCCTTCCTCATGTGAATTTTAAGACAGAACTAATGTGCCTCTGCTGCATGTCTGTGGCAAACAACGAGCAAGAGTTGTTGAGCTGAAGATAAAGACAAACGCAGCAAAGCCAGTAAAAAGGGTTAAATGGGATATGCATATAAAGCAAATCCAACATAACACAATTCAACAGATTGAATCCATGTTACTAATTACATTTTTCTTATAAGACTTGGTTGGATTGAAGCACTTTACATCTGAAATGTGATAAAACTTCAGTATATAGGGTATAAGGTATGAGACTCATGCAGACTGGTTTTTATTATAATCTGAAGTTGCTTTTCCAAAGGATTGTATTGTTGTTAGGACTCTTTAAATTTTTATTCCAGAAGCGTAAATCACCACCATCTAACGCAAATGTGACCCCTCATGCCTCTCCTCTGCTCTCTGTCTGGGACACAGATGCGGCGCAACTTCAGAGAAAAGAAACTACCACACTGTGAAAAATCAAATCAAAATGCATCAGAGACTCACGCTCAAATGAACAAAACTAGTTCATATAAATAGGTCACTAACATTAAAAAGAGTTTTTTCCATCTTAATTTCAGAAAAAGTGTGACAGAGGTTCGGATATATGATTCCGTTATTGATGCTTTCTAATATTCTTGATATTTAAAAATGAGAAAATTGACATTGCTGTAATGGTACAGCTACATTTTTATTTTATACTGGGAAAAGCCTCTAACTAATGACTCCATAATTCACCTTATTTGGCTGGCCGCAGGCATGCAGGAAGCTGTTTAGGGCTGTGAGAACTGATATGATGTGAGAGGTGCAAGGCGAAGCACATTCAAACGACATCAAATTAAAAGCTAAATTAGAGTGCCTTCCGATGAATAAATGAAGAGAGACTTGAAATAAAAAATACAGATAGCTTTTTGTGATTTGCTATCAGGTCCTGATTAAATGAGTCTTTTTGCTGATTAGCGTTTGGAAATAAGCAAAGTCTTCTTTCTTGCTTATCTAGATGTAACAGCCCACTCATTGCCAACGGTTTCTTTACCTTTCAGACAGTTTATCATCAATTTAATTTTATGCTCATAAATGCAACCTTCCATCAGCTTTGGCATGTATATGCGAGCATTTAAAAAGCTCTAAAAGTGCCTCTGATCACATCCGTGCCGTAAAAATATCTGCCTTTGATTTTCATCCACACGCTTGCCTCAGCACCCCCGCACATGTGCATGAATACATCATGCATGCAGATAAAATAGCTGGTGTGCAATACTCAACTGTGACAAAAAAAGCCAAAATACTTTGGAAACAGACACACTTGCAGCCGGCCCCCTCATACACATCCACAGCCAGAGACCACCCACTCAAATATATATACAGTTCAACAGAGATGACTGAGCTTTACTCTGTGACTAATGCAGCATCTGTTCTCTCTCTCACCGGCCAATACTCAACAACAGTCAGAAAAATGCAACACGTCATACGATTTTATTTGTATATTTGTGCTATGAGTCATTCCTTGGGACTCAGAATTGCTCCGTAAAAGATTACTGCATGAATTGAAAATCGAGCTTTTAGGAAAGCATCGGCAGTGTTAAATTATGTCTCTCTCCGTCACTGTTCAGTGTTGTAATTAATTTGGTTTTCATTATTGCCAGTTTTGCCCAGATGGTGCAGAGTAATTTGTTTTCATTTACAGAAAAATACCCCATTTGGGCAGTATATGTGGAAACGCTAAATAAGTTTCTGATGGGCGAAAAAGGCATTTGGTGTCATGTTATTGCTGTGAAGATGACTAAAGGCTTCTAAAAGTCCAGAGCAAGCTAAGTAATTCTGTCTCAAAGGACAAAACCTTTTTAGCCTCTGTTGTACTTCACTTTCAGGCTCCTTCACATCCAACACTGTGCAACCCTGTTTTGTAAAATGTCCGTCTGTCTTTACCTATCTTATACCCTTTCACATCTCCTGTTGCATCAAATTTCTTAAATTGTTCAAAAATACCAACTTGTTTCTTCATTTTCTTACATTTAAAATATTCACAATTTCATTCATTAACTCATTACCATTTACCTTTTTTGGACACAGTATTTTGGTGGTAAAGTTGCATGTCATATTTTATCTTTCCTTCCTCTGCTAATAAAAAACTACAACTGTCAAGTGAATGTTTTGACTCCCACACTGTGTCCAAGACAAGACGTGTCAGCTTTGGTGCAGATCTGAGAGGCAATTTGAGCTTCACAACATGTGACATAAGCACCAGATGAGCTACTACTGAAAAAAGGGACTTGTTGGAAAGAAAAAAAGAAGCTCTCCCCGCAGATCTAATATGCCACCTCTCTAACTTCTCACATCTGTCATCTCTCATCTGTCATCTCCTTAATGCCTGATCATTTACCCTCTTCGCTGCCTATTTTGCTCCCCTTTGTCACCTTCATCCTGCTTCCTCTCCTCTCTAATAATGTAAAAGGCTCTTATCTTCACACAGCTCTGCAGTAGAAATCAAGGAGATTACACAAAGGGATCAAAAGCTATTATTGTTTGCTAATGCAGCTGCTGTCCATTCAATTGGAAGACTCTGTTGGCTGTAAATCCAGTATGACATGTTTTGTTCTGATTGTTAATTAGCATATTTAGCCACGACTCGTCTATTTTAGCTCCGTAATAGAACTCTGACAAATGGAGAGATGGCAGATGGGCAGCATGCAGGCAGAGATGTGCACCAAGAAGCCAGAGTCACCCTGTGAAATCAAGCTATGACATGTCATTTCACGATCCAAATTTACTTATACTTCTTAGCACATTTTTCCTGTCACCCACACACACACCATCCCGATTTTCAAATGAAATATCAGAAACCGGGATCGTTCCATGCAGAATTCTCTTAAACACCTAAAATGGAGCAGGTCAAAATGTAAATCAAAAGTTGTTTTCTTTTTCTTGTAGCTTCAAAAGAGCTAAAAATTAATAATTTTTGCCTGATGCAAACTGTCGCTCTGTATTAACTCTGGCTAAGGTTCAGCAGTTTTTAAAGTTGAATTTGGTTAAACAAGTTTATCTTTGTGTTTTAGCCTGTGTGTATATACCCATTTCCATCATCTTACCTTCTTGGTTTTATCCATCGCCTTCAGTATGGACATATTCAGGTCCTCCAAAGCAGCAAGAACATTCTCATATTCACCAAGGTGCTGGGAGAAATATTCTACAAACACAAGATAAAACAAAGAAAATAAAGAAAAAAGCATCTTTGACATGCGTAAAAAGAATTGTTGTTTGCTTCTAAAATTTGATGACAATACAGCATTTTATGAGTTTCTATCAAACATTTTTCTTATTTGAGAAAAATGTTATCTTACCACAGAGCTCATCTGTGTCCAGGTTACTGCAAAAAAACAAAAACAAGAGAGTTTTAAATTAAAAGACCTCAAAAACAGACAAAGTCAGAGAAGGGTAAAAGTATTCCACAGCTTCTTCTAGACATCCTGTCATTAAATAAATAATAGGGGGTGAATATGAGTGAACAAGAGTTTGGAGGAACAGACTGGAAAATCCTTGGAGAAGACCTTTAAGAAAATGTGGCTGCCTGGGATAAATGCTCGTCCATGAGAGTACAAAAGTGAATAATGTAAAGGTGATTGAATTACATAAAAGTGGAAAGATAGTCCACATATCAGCTGCTCAATTAGTTTTAACGCACCGAGAAAAACTCTGTTCCTCAGAAGCTGTTGTTCACTGGGGGACAAAAAGTCTAGCAATAATTTGCTTCCAACAGGAGAAAACTCTAAGAACGGCTGAAGACAGAGAAGAAAAGCAGAGGTGAGACTCCAACACCAGACAATTAAGCCATTTCTGAAGTGGCTGTTTTTACACATAAAACTAGAGCACTGAATTTGAGGATAATCCATATAAATCAGAATCAGAAACAGAATCAGAAATACTTCAATAATCCCAGAGGGAAATTATTTTCGTTACTGGTGCCATAAAATAAAAAAACGGCATATACCTATATACATGTCTACATATATATATATATATATATACAAAAAATGCCACATATAATATAGATAAATATATCCATAAATAACTATATGTATATATACAGGTCTAAATAAGTGGTGATTAAAGTAAGTAAGTAAAAGCATGATTAAAAACCATAGTTTGAAAGATGACTGCTTTTTGAGAGAATATGTTTAACTCCTTTACAGTATGCCATCGACATTTCCAAAATGTAAACTTTTTATTACACAGAACTGCTAAATTATGCCTCAGTGTCTGACAAAACTGAGGTTTACCAGCGTGTCAGACAGACTAAGCAGCTTCATTAATCAATAAGGGATTCGATTTGAGACTTCTAAACGACTCCCTAACAGCTTTACCATCGGCCCTATTCCGTGCTCATCTCACATAGGTCGGTACACTGTGTCTTCGGGTTCAGATGGAGTTTGTTAAAGACAGTCTTTCAGTGATGATGACAGCGATGGTGAACACCACTGTGCTACTTGACCTGGATACAGGCACCCGTGTGAGCACTATAATTATTCATTTGTTAGCGATGAATAATGTAAAATGGATGGTTGGATGTGATGAGACTAAGAGCACACCAATACAAAGAGCTATTTACTGCTTTTCTGTTGTCATTGGTGGGGCAAAAAATGCTTCGTTTGCAGTTTAATCCTTCCTCCGTTTACTTAACCCCCATCGTGATGTAACATACTTGCATACTGCCAGCTTAGACAAAGAATGAGATGCTGCCTTGCTTTTGCATCCTTTGTCCCTCTAATTCCTTTTTTTAACAGTAAAGCATGTAAAACTTGTTCTGGTAGACCGCCCAAAATACAGGAATGGCTCTGTAAAGGAGTCTTTTATAAATGCAGAGACAAGGTCATTAAATAACACACATAATCCCGACTTTAACTTTATTCTCGCTGTGACGATCTGATGAAGCTGCACTCACAGCGGCAGTTGTTTGGGTAGAGGAATTAAATCTTTTTAAATTCCTCTGGGTGGTTCAGAACACCTCTTTGATTTTCTGATTGCTAAACAGTGATTAATTATGCTGCTCGAGGAAGTAACATAATTCACACCGATAAACATCACGCTAATGTCCCTCAGTAAACAATGTTAAATAAATTCAAATTGAGGTGACAACCATCCCCTTGATGATATTACCGAATCGCCAACAAATAAAGAGACAACAATGACAGCACAGCTTTGATCTCAGTGAAATAGTTTTCTGGTTTTCGTGCTCCGTGTATTTGAAGGAGATGTATCACAAAAAGCAGACAAGCGATGAACATAAGCCTTAAAGGATTTACTGAATTAAGACTTTAAATAAAAGAGTTTTCATTTACTTGGTAAGATAACTTCTATTCAATTTTACATACAGTTCGCAGTAAGTCAGGTTTAGTTTATTTTCACCAAGGAAAATATCAATTCATAAAATAAATAATTATGTATGGCCTTTAGAGAGCGCTCTGACCTGGCACTGTGTTTTATCATGCACTTATTTCTGAAGTTGAGCCTACATGAAAAAAGAATCTAAGATAGCAAAATTAACCCTCTAAAGCTTGATCCAAGTTTCTGTTTTAAGTCTTTATTTGGCCATTTAACAAAATATGTAAAAAGAAAAAACAGAAATAAAATGTTAATATTAATAATTTATTACTGTGCGATAAGTCAAGATTATTTTTTTGTTGTAGTCTTCTGCCCCCTGTTATCAGGTGTATCTGATTGTGTACAAAATAATTTTACCATTAAATTAGGCAAAAGGTGTCAGACGCAAAACATTTCAGAAACCATTTGTATAAAAAATGATACGTTTGGCATTACAGGGTTAATATTGGTTGGTTAATTGGGGATTGGGTTTGGATACTGTCTTCACAAGCACATATTTTCACTTTTTATTCCATATAGAGGGACAAAATAACTTCAAATTCATGTTTGTCGCTCATACTAATGTCAGTGTCAGCTGTTGCTAGTTCTCCCTGCAAGTCAATGAACAGACTGAGATCGAGTAATTAGTGGTTACATGCACTTCAAATTAGCCTGAGCTAAATTTGACCCATGCCCCATGTTGTGATCATTGGGTAATGTATAGAGAAGAAGTCAACATCCTGTGCTTGAAGCAGAGATGGACTGTCTTAGGGTCTAAACGAAGCCAACAACTTCCCTTCAAACATATTTCAAACATAAGTGCGTCTCTCTTTTGTTGAACTCTGCCATTTTTATATACAGGACATGTACTATATTCCCTTTCCTCTTTTGAAGAGTTGTATATATCGTAGTGCAGATGCTATTTTTCTTTTTTCTTAAAAAATGCTCCAAGGGTCTGAAGTCTTAAGGCTGCTACGTCTAATCGGCAAAAGTGAGGCCGGATGAGTATTCCCTCCATGTTTGATCACGCATTGATCCACTTTGTGTAATTAGGAGAGCAACAGCATGCAAGAACGTGTGAGAATCTATGTAGTTTCAACACCATTCTAAAGCCTTCCAACACAAAAAAAGGAGCTTGATTAAAACTATCAGCAAAGATTCCAGATCTTTACTGTCATTTAACCACGCTGTAATCTAAATGTACATTTCTGCATGCGTGTCGCAACATTTTACACTCATCAAACATCAATTGAAAATGTCTGTTTTTCAAAGTTTTATATGAATCTGAGATTTGCAAATGATTGCGTTCTGTTTTGAGCTCTTCACAATTGGGGTTATTTTTTTTAATTGATTGAAATAATCTTAAAAGAAATTAATCTTATTCTTTGTATGCAAACTCTTGGCAAATTAGTGCCTCACTGACACTTAAATATGACACAGACTAAGATTGAATATATTTACAAAAAACATTGCAACGTTTAAAGTAAAAAATGAATCCAATAATGTTTTAATGTGACCCTCCTTTAACCCTTTAAAGCCTGATCCAAGAATAAAAGTAAACAGATTTTTTTTTTTGGTTTTAAGTCTTTATTTTGGCCTTTTAACAAAATATGTAAAAAGAAATAACAGAAATAAAATTTTAATATTAATAATTTATTACTATGCGATAGGTCAAGATTATTTTTTGTGTAGTCTTCTGCCCCCTGTTATCAGGTATATATCTGATTGTGTACAATAAGATTTTAAGCAAAGTTTTTACCATTAAATTATGCAAAAGGTGTCAGACGCAAAATATTTCAGAAACCGTTTGTATCAAATATGATACATTTGGCATTATAGGGTTAAAGACCAGCACTTCTCCCTTAATAAATGATCAGACTTACAGAGTTCATACACATTGTAGTGCAGCAGATCAGGCCTCTTGTTTCATGTTGTCTGCCCTTACAAATGTGACTGATATGGAACAATTCACCTGGCCGGATTCAGACAAACTGAGATGAAGCTCGAGGTGACAGTGGCCACGCAGGGCATGCGTTTGGCCATAACTGTGCAATATAGATACAGATCCTGACGAAGTTGTTGACATTCAAGTGATGACATTTTAAACCCTGTCAAAGGTCAAGTGTGGATAGGAATGGATGTAAACTTCAACTTGACGGATTAGCTGAGGCGTTCATCGACTTGACATTTACCAGGCGGTGATAATGTTTTAAGCATGGATTTAAAAACCTTTTTCGCACATCTTTTAATGTGCAAAGCTTTGGACCTAAACCAAATTGTGTGTAATGTTGTGTAAACTAATACAAGCAGATAATCATTCAAAGAAAGATGGCATCCAGTGTAGAGAAAAGTTTCACATTTTGCTTTTCATTTCATGTCTCAAATTTGTGAACTGCACTTGGATAAATGCAATACAAATTAAAGAAATGCCTCGACTCACTCTGTGTTATGAGTATCAATTCTGTGGAAGAGTTCCTTCAGTTCTTCGCCCGTCAGAACTCCATCAGAGAAGTAGGACTTGAATTCATCAAAGGACAGCTTTCCATCATCTGGGGACAAACCACAAATCCTCTCAATGCAACGTCAGGACATTTTATATTTATATCTATCCTTTTCAGATCAAAGAACCATTTTGGTTTGTGTGTGTTGGTGTAAGAAGACGTCAAATTGACGTTTGAAATTGGACAAAAGCATCAATTTAGTTTTGCATCCTCAAAATGAACTTTTCGGTGACTTTAGTTGACCATGAAAAGACAAGCAGTGTTACAAACTTTACATCCTCTTTAAAAGCACAGACATTCACTTTGAGGTCTACAACTTTTTATCCAAAGTCAAGAGTCTCTGTAAAAACATGAATGTTCAAAGTAACATTAGCAAAAACTATGTGGAAAGTTTTGAGTTGACATTTCTGTTTGTAAACTGCATTTATCGTTAAGTCATTTCGGATCATTTAGAAAATCTCCATGCATAAAAAATTCTGTTTCAAAATCAAACATGATTCTGTGCAATCACTACATAGCTTACACAGTTCAGTGTTGAATCAAAGCATTCAAGGCACAATCTATCAAGAAGAAAAAACAATACATATACAGTATGTATGGATGAATGTGTATGTGTAACATAGATTGTGAAAAACCTGTTCTGTGTGAATTTTCTTTTCATTCGGACACTAATGGATTTTATGCCCTCCAGACCTAAATGGAGATGGGCCTTCAGCTTGTTATCAAGGCCCACGTCTGTGATGATACAGGGGTGCATGAGCGCACGTGGCATGGACAACTTGCACGCCGGTGTCTGCACCATCAGCTCTGAATTAAATGTGCCGCCAGGGCAACACGAGCTGCCATCCAGCTGGTTAAACACATGGTACTGGAAAATGACAGTAATTGTTTTCCTCAGTGGTAAATAATCTGCTGCGCCAAATTTTTGGTAATTTTTGTCCCCATAATCCCACTGAAAATTAATGTCTGTTTCAGATGTCAACTGATTATTTTTTTCATACGACTTTGGTATACTTTTTTTACATCTACATTTTGAATCATATTCATTCTTTAACCCAGATGAACCAATTGTAGTAGGTAACCCAACTATGTGATAGTGATCTCATATCAATTTTATTATTTTATTTTTATTTCGACTTTGGTTTACTTTTTTTACGTCTATATTTTTAATCATATTTTAATCATATTCATTCTTTAACACAGATGAAGCAATTTTAGTAGGTAAACCAACTATGTGATGGTGATCTCATATCAATTTTATGATTTTTTTTTAATTTCGACTTTGGTTTACTTATTTTACATCTATATTTTTAATCATATTTCATCTTTAACCCAGATTAAGCTATTTTGTTAGGTAACCCAGCTATGTGATGGTGATCTCAAATCAATTTTATGATTGTTTTTTATAATTTCTACTTTTTTAAACTTTTTTTACGTCTACATTTTTAATCGTATTTATTCTTTAACCCAGATTAAGCAATTTTATTAGGTAACCCAATTATGTGATGGTTATCTTATAACAATCTAAAGGTAATTTGTTGAAAAGCACTGCTTAGATGCTCCCCATATTTTGCCAAACTCATGAAGCTTGCCCCATAATCTCAGCAGCACATTCTCAAGATGAGGTTACAAATTTGTCACCATGTCCCCATGCCTTATTAACACCTGGCACATGTTACTGATGTTACCTCCACGGCTAATTTGTAATATTGCATTGATTTTTCTCCACTAATATCATGTGAAGGGCTCCTTATGCAGAACAATCTCTAAGCTGGACTTGATTAAATAAATCAAACTAATTAAATGCAAAGGCTGTGTACCCCAAATCCTCTTTTGGGGTTTCATGCTTTTTTACTTTGTAGTCAGCTCACCCTTGTTAATATGAAAATAAGCACAGCATTTTTGCATGCATGCCCTGCATTAGATAAACATATTATACATGAAAGAGTAGGTGAAATAAAAGCAGAATTTTCCTTCAAGCCCAAAGAAAGCTACGGTAAATTATTTTATATGGACTCCCGTGATAGAATTGTCTTCAATTTGTCCAAATACGATATTATTCTTCATTTATGCTCTGAAGAAGAACCTTAACTGCTATGGTCAGTTTCCTGTTTCCATGGAAACTGAATGAGTATCAGCAGAGTCATGATTGGAATTTCATTGAGAAAGGACATCTGTTTTGACACGTGAAATATGGGTCGGACTGACGCTTGATACAGAAAAGAAATGGTTTTCGGCAACTCTTAAAGGGGAAGGGGGTTTGAGCACGTACCGTTTTTATCAGCCCTCCGCAAAATCTGTCGTGAGAAAGAGGAGAAGAGGGATGTAAAAAAAAAAGTGGCACATCAAAGTCAAAATTCATATGTGTGAGTGCGTGTGTGCTCATTGATCACACTTGCAAAAGTGGTTTGTCGTTGAATTATTGATTATGCTGAAGAGTTCAGAGGAGATGAAAGAGTGTGGCAATGACCACATCAGCTTTTAACTGCTTCAACTTATCGAAGAATTCCACTCCCCATTATTCCTAGCTAGTATTATTTAACTCATCAAAAAATTGAAATATTGAGAACATATGTCTATGTGCAAGATTAAACAAAAATCAAACCAATTTAAGTTTTTTTTTTTACATCAGATAGGACTGTTTTTATACACCGAAACACATAATACTACAGTAAATACATACCTGCCACATTCAAACAGTGTTTGTCTTATATCATTCTGACTATAATTTTCTCACATTCAAAAATTCAAACTCACATTCAAACCCACTCTGTCTGTATTCTATGTCTTATCTAATTTCTGGATGACCTTTAATAGCACAGAAATGGATGGTTTAAAATATTCTTAATTGAAAAACTCAAGCATTCAGTACATAATTAAGTAATATTTGTTATGTAGTTTTTGAAAATGCATCAAATATTAGATGCTTCCTTCCAGATTTTGTTGTCTTTACTGATGATATATTTGAGTGAATTGTAATCAATGTTGATTGGTCTAAAAATGAAGTCATCGCCCTGTGTTACAGGATTCGGTTAAACATTTTAAATGTTCCATCGGAATTGGAATAATTGCTCTTTCTTTTCATCAAAACTGATATTCAGTGGTACCACCTGTGCACACCACAGCTTAAATAAAGTCATAGCTATGATGTTTGGAAAACCTTTATCTGTGTCTCATCTGATCTCTATTTCAAACTCTAGATAACCTTAAAAAATACAGCAGAATGAAAACATTTGAAGTATTCCTGGTTTTGAAAGCAGAATGTCCATGATTGTGCAGCATGCTGTCACCAAGCCAGCCTCTGATAGTTTGAGGTTATTTATTTTCCTGTCTAACGGGGTCAGATATT
>JABUIW010000025.1:5579322-5671947 GCA_013363375.1 Menidia beryllina | reverse complement strand
CTGAAGTGGATGGTGCAACATTATTGCTGGTAACCCAAAACCACTAGAGACTGCCGTAGTTAGCAGAACAGTCCCAGGTGAACTTTGTTTGTAAGGACAAATTGGACATATTCATCTGTCCTTGCTTAGTTTTTTTCTAACAGAATTCCATCATTTACTGTTGCTTGTTCAGAATCAGACATTTAATAATCCCAGAGGGACATTATTTTAATTAATGGTTCTCCATCTCCTCTTTGCGTTGATTAGCAGATGAAGTCTTTAAGATGTTTATCATGTGGTTTATAGGCTCCAATCTATAAGCAAACATGTCGTGCATCTTGATATCACACACCGTGTTTTTACCCTTTATTTCCATAGTTGTGAGTCGAGATAAAAATAAAAGATACAATCCCAGTGGCTTAAGTTTGCCGTGCCGCCAGGATGCCCTACTTATTGTTTTGTATATGAACACAACATACGACCTCGATCGCTGCTTCTCTACATAAATCAGGTCAAGCACAGTATGTGTTTTTTTTTCTACTTGTATTTGCAGATTATCTCGATGCACAAGTGTCAAGATGCACAGAAATTCAGCGGGATTCTCCGCGCGGTTATAAAAATACCAACAGCTAGCTCTTTCCTAGTCTAACCAGAGACGGCTGCACGGAAGCCCGGGTGGGAGGAGAGACTTCAGCGAAGCCCGCGTTCCTTTTTCTTCAGTAGCTGAAAAAGATCAGCTGAAAGCGTGTTGGTGTCGTCACACGTCTGTGGACACATCAGCGTTCATCTTACAGAGGAGGACAGGCCGTTGCATTATTGCTCAGATGAATAACATTTCAGTAAAAAGCATTTAGACTACAACATTAGACGGAAGCTTATTGGCATCTATTGCTTTTTAAGTGCTGATGTTGCGCTGATTTATTTTATTTATTTATTTTTTTACCGCAATGAGATATTGGGTTAGATCGTACATGTATTTCTGAGCCCTGATAGGGTTTTGGCATGGACTGCACCATAACAAATAACCACCCCCCCCCAAACCCAATACACTGATATCAGTCTAGTCACAGTTCCAAGGTCACATCCACACACAGGCTGCACAGTCACACTGCAGCTTGTGTCATCGCTTAATCAAAAGGATGAAGGGTGCCGGCAGCGCAGACACGTGTTTATCTTTAGGTGGTGGTGCTGAGATGTGGAATCAGACGTGTTGTAGATCAAGGTAGTAACACAGACGGTTCTCAGATTGCGTTTACCTGTTGTACTGAATAGCAGCCAATCACAGGAGCGATGCAGCCAGGACAGTTGGGAAATAAGATCATTTTTTCGACAATGATCTCATGTTCTATTCATTAAAAAAAACCTGTCTGTGCTTTTGTTTAAAGATCACAGATGTGTCCTTGCCAAACTACCTGGTGGCCTCCTCTGTGGGGCTGTTGCCCACACAGCTTCTCAACTCCTACCTGGGCACCACTCTGCGGACGATGGAGGACGTGATAGCCGAGCAGAGCATCAGCGGCTACTTCGTCTTCAGCCTGCAGGTCAGTCGACGGCGCCGACTAATAAAGGAACTTAACCCTGGCTCTGTTGGACAGAAGTGAGTTTAGCCTGGTTAGCGTCCTCTAAATGGTTTGTAGGTTGTTTGCTGTAGCTTCCATTTTGGTCCTGTTGATTGTTTGGCTATTCCTTTTTACTTTTATAATAGGAATATATAAGGAATTATAAAAGTGAATTATGCCACTGCCTTTAATAAGAAAGAAGTGGTGAAAATGTGGCTTTTTGTTCAAATAATTACACGCTCTTCGAGACGACGGTACGATGTCCCAGTACAGTTCCTGTGCTGATGTTCCATCAGTGTTCCAGTAACACCGGTTTTCATCATCTTCTGAAAACTCAGAGGATGGTCTTATTAAGTCAACATGTTTACAGTCTGGAAGAAGGAGAGTTTGATGTATGTGGGAGGCAGGTGAGGGGGGAAAAAGTACCTTTAAACTGGAAGCAGGCCTTCCAGCTGGACAGTTAGAAGAAAACTAACTAAACTAGATAACTAAAACCAAGGGGGTTTTGCATGTAGAACGCCTGACGTGCTCATCCTTCATATTGATGACTAGGTTTTGTTCAAATCCAAAGTTCTGTGTCTGAGTTGAATTTATTGTATTTTAATGTATTTATTTATTGAATTGACAGTAATCAGAAAGTTTTCCTGTCCTGGTTCTTTTATAGTTATATTAAGCCATGAGGAAATGTCATAATCATCATCACTGCACATTGTTAGCTCATTCTGTTACGAATCCGATGAGCAAAAAGGCGTTTTTGATCACCTCCTTTCCCCGTCTCGCCGCAGATCGTCATCAGCATCGGCCTGATGTTCTACGTGGTGCACCGGGCGCAGGTGGAGCTGAACGCAGCCATCGCCGCCTGCCAGATGGAGCTGAAGTCCTCGCACATGAACGGCTCCTCCTCCTCCGCCTCCTCGGCCCACGGCGGCTTCACCTATCGCAGCAAGAGGGCGACGGCCGGCGGCGGGAGCGGCGTCAACGTGGTGTGACCGCGCCCCCCCCCCCACCGACTCGTAAGGCTGAAGGGGAACCTGCTGAGTTCAGGCGGCGTAGTTTACCATTTCCTATCACGACATCGTACCCTGAGCACCCACATGTGAGAGTGTGTTTGTGCCACAAGGCAGAGTTTGAGCTCCGTGGGACAGGGCACCTTTCACAAATGGGCGCCGCATTAAAAAACAATGGTTTTGTTGGTACGTCGGCAAAGGAGTAATTTTTATTTTTGTCCAGGTACTTTTACACATCAGCTTTTCCAGATGTCAGTGACAGAGGTGGTTTTGGAAATCTAGCTGGGCACAGACTGCCAGCTGTAATTATGAATGTGCAATGTGCTTTCTATAGAACCAAGGAATAGATTTTTATTTCCATTTCCGTGTCAAAGGAATGCCGAGCTATGCACCTTTATTTCATAACGCTGTCTGTATTCGTCTTATATCAGATTGTTATGTCTGGCTACATCCAGTGCTCATTTACAATATGAAAAATAAGGGCATTATTAATACTTTGAAATGGTTTGGCTTTTTTATTTGAATTTTCTTTTTCTTTTTTTAGCTTAGCTGTTTTTCTTTTTTTTTTTTTTTTGTCGGAGGGCTAAGCTCCCAGTGAGCATTACAGACCCCCCGACTATATCCTGCTGGCTTATAACCACATCAGCCGAATTGGTTCTGAGAGAAGGTTATTTGATGGGACATTACTTTTCATTAAGGACGTGGTTTGTTTGAGTTTGACATTTCGGAGCAAGACATCTTGAAATGGGGATGAAAGAGCAAGATTGTCATCTTCGACGCGGAAACCAAATTAATCCGAAAAGCTCTTTTTGCCTGCAGGTTTCGCAAACCTAAGTCAACTTTTTAGTTAGTTTTTCACATTTAGACGAGTAAGCTAGCATGAAATAAAGAGGCTGTTGTTTTCATGTGCCATGATTTCATAAAATAATGACTATGACTTAGTTGTCGGTGATGGCAGACATTACCTGTGAACGGTTTATGCGTCTTAGTGCTTAAAACAAAACCGATCTTCTCATGCTGTAGATTCTTTTGCACAGTCCTACAGACTAACATTATTTTCATATGGGTGACGTGAGTTGGGAATCGGGTTTGATGGGCGAGAATGGAACTCAGAAGCTGACAATCAAACACAACATGGACACTACGTGACGAATGTGACACTGCATTTTACTTTGACATTTATCGCGATGCTGCTCCTCAGACCAAGTCTGGTAGAGTGAAAAAATAAGGGCTCTTCAAATGAAACACCCACACTTCTGTTCCCGTAAAACGGTTTTATAACGCTGGCAGAGATCTTTCTGTTTTTCATTTTGTAACGAATGACTTCAAAATGCCAGGATCGATGTTCGTCCAAGCACATTCCACGCTGTCAGTCATCTGACGGGCTGTCTTTCGTCCCCATGCTAGTGTCGGTTTAAGGACCTCTTCCTGTTTGAATTTAGCAATAATGTTTTGACATGTAACAGCAAAAAAAAAAGAAAAACAATTAATTATGTCTCTACGATCTTAGGCCAAGTGTTGGGAATAGTCTAGCTGCCACGTGGAAGGCCGGTTTGTTTGAAAAGAAATATGGAAAAGAAAAAAAAAGGTGATTAATTGACCTGACCTGTTTGTGGGTGAGAGATTGGGTTCACCAGTCCCAGGTTTGCGTTACAGTATTCAACCTGCCTTTTACCTCCTGCTGCCTCTGATGGACATTTCTGCGCTGCCTGTCCCACGACAGACGCCAACAAATGTGACGAGGAGTCTGCTCCGTTTTTTCTAGCGCTTTGTTCGGAGAGTCCCTGACAACCGTCGGCCCGTTTAAAGACGTTCATCTTTACGGTTGAACTCTGGACCCCGAAACCCTCCCGGGTCTCTAGCTCCTTCAGTCCCGCTCATCTGTCGGGATGTTTTCGTTATCTCCGAAAAAATAGTCTGCCTTTATTCCGTGTGTTTAACAAGCATGGAAACGCACCTCCTGTCTCTGATGGGAGACGTCACCTACCAGGGACTCTCCCGAAACAAAGCGACGTGGACGAGAAGCACCTTCCGCCATGTTTATCGCAAAAATCAAAACACACAGAACTCGATTGACCACGACGTACACCTAATTATATTTTAGCCTCTCTCCTGGGACTTTTATCAACCGAAGGCTGTCTAGTGATCGATCCTAAAGGTTTTGGTTCTTCCTTTGGTGGGCTCTACTTAACTTAGATATAGTTATGCAACAACTGATCCCTACGGGAAGTGCATTTCATAGACACCAGCACGAGACCTGGATCTGGGATGTCACTGCACACCTGAAAGTCTGTTAGAGAAACGCCGTGCGAACAAAGGGAGATGTCCGGTGCTATGAAATGCAATACTTCCCCATCTGTATCAAGTGCATTACACATATACTGTATTTTGTAATACAGAGAATTTTACAGTGTATAAATATTATTTATCACTGTACAATGCTTGTCAAGTGTTATTTATGAAGGAGAAAAATAAAACTTGTCTGAATTTGTTACAGCTTTTTGTCGGGATTCACTGTTTTCTTGTGCATTTACACCACATGCAGGATTCTTTAAAAAGCAAACTGAATGTTTGTTTATTTCTTTTACTTGCGAAGCATTTCGTAGAGCTTAATCTGAGAGGACATACGAAGCCTATTTTTATTTATGAACAACTACCGTCTCTTTAATCTGTCTTTTTTTTTTTTTACTTCCTTGGTCTGACGAAGGAAAAATGCAGTTCGCTTCTTGTTTTTCCGGTCATACTGAATGTGTCAGTCCTTCATCCCCTAATGAACTCTCCGTGAACTCTGTTGTCTTCGATGAGAGCGGCTTAAAGTCATTTGTGCCAGTGGGAAACGCTGATATCTGAACAGATGTTTCACAGAAATCAGCTGCTGCGCGCATTTCTGCTCCGCACACTTGTGCTGAGACACACTCTTTTCCAAAAAGCCTTTTTTTATCTCAATACTGGATATCTTAGAGGTACAATATACAACAGCGTGGCTACAATGTTTAAGAAAAACACATATTTGAGGAGTGATGTCCTATTTCTAACAGGTTTTCCCAATAGTTTACAATGGGAGAAATAGGTATTTGACCCCTTGCTGATTTTGCAGGTTTGCCCACTTACAAAGAATGCTTAATTTTCCTCATCAGATGGTTATCAATTTTTATAAATTCATATGATGTGATTTTCTGGAATTTTCTTTGGGATTCTTTCTTTCACTGTTAGAATGTGATATGATTAAAGTTATAGATCGTTGCATTCTTTGTAAGTGGGCAAACCTGCAAAATCAGCAAGGGGTCAAATACTTATTTCCCCCACTGTATATTGTAACAGTTTTTTTCTGACATATAGAGTCTAGTAAGCTCATTATACCTTTTCCTTAAGTCTTTTTTGTTGTTTCCAGCTCTACATATTTTGGTTTATTCTTAGTAAGTATCTCAGAACAGCGACAGTGAATTTGTCTTATCTTGCAAAGCTCCTAAATTGCTGCCGGTCCTCAAATATTCAGCAGCGGCCATGGACAGCGACACTGTAAGGCCAGAAATAATGGCGGCCTCTGGGGGGGTTTGTCACAGCGATTGCGGAGCGGAGTGGTGACGGATGTGCCGGTTTTTTGCTTGTGACGGGCCGAGGGAGATGAGTCTCAGCGTGAACGAATCGGATAGATTGCGTATAAGAACACACAGCTACAGATAGTGATTGGGATCAAAACCCGGTTCTATCAAGGACCCGGTTCCACTTTTTTCAAAACCCGAAAATCAATAACGTTTGGGCTTATCGATACCTTATCGATTGTTTATTATTACAATAGTAATTGTGAAATCCGTGTTGTAATCGGCAGCATACAAGCTAGTTAGCTTGAAAAGTTAATAAAGTTTCAGACGTGCTGCGTCATGATGTGTTCAGACAATTAGGTTATCATGATGCGTTCAAGTGTAACGTAAAGAAAAGGGAAATTGAGTTTTTGGCGAGAAACATGAGTAATACAGTTGTATATTGCTCTAATTATTTTAGAATATATAATTAAACTACTGATGCCAACATTTATTAAAAATTACATTTAATTTAAAATACAATTATTTATTTGCTAAATATTGTCGCATTGTCTTTCCATCAAATAACAGAAAAGTATCGATAGTGGTATCGATAAAGACTCGGATCGATAAGGAGTATCGATAAAGGTATCAATATCAATAAATATTAACGATCCCCATCCCTAGCTACAGAGCCATCTCCCAAAGCCCTCGACGAAAGACACCAAAAGCTCGGCTAGCATCCTTCACGAGGAGCTGCTCACGTGAGCTGGTGACCTTTATCCGAGCCGGGGTCAGATCCGTGTCAGGCCCATCATCGTCCAAACCCCACCTCAAAGAGCAAACCTGGTCCTGGAGGCGCCCCGCCAGCACGCGCGGATACGTCCAGAACATTCATTCTGACGGGTCTCCAACGAAAGCCATAAGTCTGGCCGTGGGCCACGCTCCTAAAATACATCTGTGATGCCTGACGGGGCTCCACGACAGAGAGGGAAATTCTAAAAGCAGTCGGAGCGGTTAAGTGAGAGGATCTTGGAGCACATCCATGCTGATTTCCTGAGGGGAGTTGAACTTGTGGAGGAATGTTTGTGGATTTTGTCGAGGAGGAAGATGTGGTTCGGGCCGCAGGCTTAAGGATCTTCCTTAAGGCGGTGGGATAAATCTCCATCTGCCTGAATGACCTGCTCCTCAGATCTGTGATGCAGAGTGACACCGCAAAAAGGACGAGTTGAAACTCTGTATCCTGATAATATCCTGACAAAGCTGTTTGGTTTGAGCTGCAGAGCTCGATAATTATTACTTATGCTGATCCTGTGCCTTCGGAAATCTTTTCAAATCAAAATAAACATGTCGTGTGTACTAAAATGGAAAAAATGAAAACGACTAGCACTAAACAAGAAAGTATAGAAACAAAAAACATGTTTTAAATGGCAAATATCAGAAGAATTTTCCTTTTCTTTATATAGATTTTCATCAGGTAACAACTGTCTTTTCTCCCACACACACCAGCACAGAGGACTTGCAGTCGAACCGTGCGCTGATGTGCTCGACCCCGGATGAACTCCGGGCAGATTTGGCCCGTGTGTCCGAGCTAATCAGGAGCCAAGAAGACAAACGAGGAAGGAAGGCCCGTTCGGATGAGGCCTGCTCCCAGGGAGGAGTCACATCTGCGTGTCCTCTCCTGGAGTCAGCTCTCCTTTGCTGTGTCTGATGGCTGAGCCCCCTGCCCCCATTACAGCACACTCTGAGATGCGAACTGTAGAGAGAGGATGAAGAATTTTGACAGTTTGTTGGCAGAAACTGGAAAGGCAGAGATTACAGACAAAGTTACTAAACCCTTTCTCAATCCAACAGTAAAAACCAAAGATACGGCTAGTTCTGAGGGCTGTGAGATCCCTTTGTAGACTGTCTCACAAGAGAAAGTTAGAAAAAGACCTCAAAGAAACATTGTAAATGCTGCAAATTAAAGCTGAGGCTGGTGGAAATGCGGCAGCAATAAAGTTCACACAGTGTGCCGATGCCTCACTTGCTGGGAGACATTCATCTGACATCTCATTGCCTCTGTCTTTAACACAATCTACAGCATTGCCGCTCATCTCGGTAATCACATTACAGTTACTATCTTTAGTGGGAGGCCGAGTAGTCACAGTCTTCTTTGTTCTCTGTTGTGTACTAGTGTAGGTGCATTTTAGCCGGGCAGTTCCACGGCCAGTTTCCAACAACGTGTTGCCAATACTCTAACAAAACGAATTTAAAAAAGCTGAAATAAGGAAAAATAGAAGGCTTGATCATAGCCTGTGATTGGGAATAACATTACTTTTTATCAGAGAAGCAAAAAAGATGCATTATATTGGTTTCTGTGGAAAATAAAACATGTAAAAACATAGTATTCAAAGCCACAACATATGTTTGAATAATTTTCAAAGTATTTCAAGAGTTCCGATTGGATTGAGTGGACTATATTTTGTTAATATTCCGACAATGTAACCGCTATGTTATCTCAACTCAGGCACAGAATAAAGCTCATTTTAATAGTTCAGTACTTTAGCAATTCAGCTATTTAAATGTATACTGCCCTCTAGTGGGTAGATACCAACACTACACATAGCACCCATGATCGAAATATTGATTTAAAGTTTTTTATTTATTAGTGCTGCACTTTAATAACATGTTAAAATAGGCACAGAAGAATAATAATGAAATAAAAATATACATATTTACAGAGAAATCTCAGCTGAGGTTAGAACGTCTCTCACAGAGAAAGTCCCTCAGTGGTCCAAACCAAACCAAGACCAAAAACAAAAACAGATAGGACCACTTGATCTGTAACAGTATGTTACTGGGATGGCTCTGCTTGTTTTGTTTCTATTCAGCTGTGAAGCTGCAGTAAATTCCCCAGTGATCGCTAGTGTAACGGCCACAGTCCAGCTTCTCCAGGCCCACCAAAGCCATGTGATCCGGGGCCAGCCGGGTGACTCCTTCTTTCGTGGCCGGACGGAAGTACACGCGGTCGAATCGGCAGCGGCTGACGAAGGGAACTGTCTTGTTGTTGTTGGCTTTGGTGTCCCACGTGTAGCGGCAGTGCTCCTGCCGGCCCAGTCGCTCCCACACGTCGCACACGCCGGACGGCAGGCCCACTTTGGCCACCTGGGAAACAAGCTTCGTCAATAAAAAAAAAGGAGATTCCACGGCATATTTGAGGACGCGGGTCAAAAAGCTGAACTTGCCTCGCTGTCCCTCAGGTTTGTGTCCCCTCCGAAGAGGACGGTGACATCATCGGGAGCCTCTCTGATCCTCTGCATCAGCAGCTGCAGCTGTTTCATCCGCTCCTGTGCGTGGCCCTTACAGCTTTCCAGATGCGATGTCATCAGACACAGCTTCTGACCTCTGAAATTCACCTGATTCAAACCAAGAAAGATGCGTCACGTTTAGGTGGCCCGACGCTTCGTAGGAAACTGCAAAGCCTTGGTTTGTAGGTTCCTACCTGAGCCACCAGCAGATTCCTCATCATCTGTGTGGTGGTGTACGTCACCACCTCGCTCTCCAGGAATTTGACTCGGGACTTTTTCAGCATCATCCCTGTGAAGTAACCCTCTTCGCCCCCTGCTCAAAACAAGTTCAGGGAAGAAAGAGGATAGCAAATAGTCCTCAAAAGCCAACTCCAGCTCAATTGATAAAACTTTGTGAACCTTAGTAATGTACATAGGATCCTTAGTCCTTCGATAGCGAGGTGTAAATATTAGCAAAGCGCCGTACGCCGTATGCGTGCTAAACACGCTGACGAGCGTTTTGAAAAGATAGCCATATTTGAACATGCCCACATAGGCGCTGACCTTTGAAACTGAAAAACGAACGAACGAACAGCTGCACTGAGGCAGCACATTGATCTCCACTGCTGAACCAATAGCTCATACTAATCCGACTCTCACAGTGAACCAAAGGGAGCACCAACAATCAAATTATTTCATGACATCCATCCGCATTGAGATAATTCACTCAGTCATTTGTGATTTCCCTGCTGTGACATGTCAGTGTATATTCAGAAAAAGACAAAACACCATTTACCTTCAATGATGAGGTAGCTAACAGCCCGTTTCTTTAAGTACTGAACATAGGGGGGAATAAGCTCCTGAAGGAACACCACATCTGGAGTGTATCTGAGGAAGAGGAAGAAACACTGCAAACATCTGCTTTCCTTCTGTTGAACATCCACAGGAGGTGGTCAGATATGTGACCACCTCCTCAAAAGCCATCGTCTAAAAGAGTGAAATGAGTCTCAAACTTGCGTACAGTACTAAATAGGAACACAAGCCCCTGGCACGCTCGGCGAGGTTGTCCGTGTCGAGGCCGTCCACGTTCCAGGAGATCAGGGACAGCTTGCTGTCTTCTTCCTCTGGGGGTTTCTTGGAAGTGGCAGGACTGTCTCCGGTCAAATCTATGCTGGATTGTTTCAGAGACAGTCAAACTGAGTCATTAAATGGCGGCTGGTTAAAGCAGAGTCTTCTTTACATACAGTCTTACCAGTTTTCAGGGGGGGGTTCCTCGACCTTCTGCCTCTTGGTTTTGGGGCTGTTATCCACCTCTGGTAAATCATCTTCAAACACTCGTTCCATGTCTGCCTCAAAGAATGAGTTCAAAGCCCTCTGAAAGAACAGTAAAGACGCCATTTTTGAATTTGTTGTTTTAATTGAAAAGGAACCACGGTCAAACAGGGCTACTGATGAAGTTAGCTCTTAGACTCTGTTGAGTTAGATAAGATGCAAGCTGTGCTGAACCACAATTAACAAGTGAATATTCCGGGTTCATAACTCTCAAACTCCCTCTAAAGCCAGCCACAGCAGTAGAATACAAGCTACTGTACCTCCATCTCCCAGTCGTTTTCAGACAGGTAGCACTGAGCCACGGCGCTGTCAGTTCCCGCTATCGCAGCAAACTCGTCGCACAAACGTACTCTGTCTTTTTCCTCGTTTGAACCCGAAGGTTTGCCCGAGTCCGATGTAGAGGCCATTTTTCCTTCTGGCGTAAATTTGACAAACAGAGTTATAAGTGTAAATTTCCAGTGAAATGCACCTACTAGTCCATTTTTCTCTATCTCTTTTTCTAGAAACTCTCTCGGCCAGGTGTAGCAGTGAAAGACGTCCGTGTGAAACTGCTGAATGTGCTTCATTAAAGTGGAAATTCAATTTGTGGGCAGGGTAAAATGGGAGTTAAGTAAATAATTATAATAGGCAGCTGGTTGTTTTATATACATTTATTAAATAATCTAGGGCGCTGTCCAAATGTAAAGCTACTCAAGCCACTTTTTTATGTTGAAAAAGTATTACTTGGGAAAAAAAGACTATCAAATGCTTGATGACTGAGGTATTCATATGTTAGCATCACACTTATAATGTTATGTTACTTAACTTCTCAACAACTCTGACGCATTTCATTCAAAACGCAGAACTATAACCCGGATGATTTATCAAGCACCACCGTTTCCGGTGTGAAAAACGCGAGAGTTTGACATTGGACTCATTAATCTACTGCAAACATGGGCCCACTGACTTTAAACACGATAAGACAAATAATGAGGGCAATGGTTGATCATCCAGGTTTCGATAGGGTCATGAGTAAGGTAAAGATGCAACACTTATTTGATGTTTAATCTGGTATTTCTGTCGGAGCTCTGTAGTCCAGCTGTGCGGTGTTCGCGTTGATGTTCTTCACGGGACAGTTGTGATTCTTCAACAGGTGGACGTCCTGTCGGCCAGCCCGGGTAAGGTGGTGTGTGAAATGCGGGTGGAAGAGGAGCACACCAACCGGGGCGGGACGCTGCACGGGGGTCTGACAGCCACCCTGGTGGATGTCGTCTCCACATTGGCTATTATGTACTCTGAGAGGGGAGCTCCCGGAGTCAGTGTGGACATGAACATAACGTAAGTCCATCAATTAAGTCATTGGGCTAATTTGTCAGGTTTCAACATGTTAAAATATAGTACCACTGTTCCATTTTAAACAACTCACCATTTATTAACGTTAGAATTGGATATGCTAACAAAAGAATGCTCATTTTTTTTATTTATTAACGTTATAATTTGATATGCTAACAAAAGGATGCTCAATTTTCTTTTTTTTTAAGATGAACCTAAAGTCCACACTACTTTATATGGCTTGCTAACTGTGACTGAAAGTGTTTCACCTTAAAATAAAATGAATTTTTCCATCATTCGTTCATTTTTTCCATGCAGGTACATGAATGCTGCAAAGATGGGAGAGGATGTTCTCATCACCGCACAGGTTCTGAAGCAAGGCCGGACGCTGGCCTTTGCCACCGTAGACCTCACTAGCAAAGTCACGGGGAAGCTCATTGCACAAGGAAGACACACTAAGCACCTTGGCAGCGGCTGAAGTCCCTTTACTGTGCCTCACATTCAGCTTCCTGATCAAAACAAAGGATCTTTAACATAGAAACAAACCTGTCTGTATATAAGCTAAATAAGAACTGATTATGTACAGTGTTTAACGACACCTTATGTATGTTAAGCTTCTTACAAATGTGTTAACAGAAACAGAAGCGAGCAGTTACTCCTGCTCCAGTACTATGTCAATTATTCATGGACATGCAATAAAGAACTGGACAAAAGGTTATGCTTTCAGAATTTGCACTGTATTTGGATATGCACAGCAGTATTGATTTGAGAACCAACAGAAAGAAAACCCAGAAGTTACATGCCTTCAACCCTTCGAACCGAACAAACTGAATCAACAAGGAGCAAAATCATATGCAACTATGCACTTCTCAGCGTTTGACGAGAAAGCCCGCGAAACCCAATTTCAAATTGATAAGCATGGCAGCAAATAATCTGAATTTTAGTAGGTCAAATTAAGCACTAATCACTTAGCTTGTAGCAGTTTTTGTTAGGACTGTTAAACATTAAATCTTTAATTTCAATATCTCACCAACCCACATCCCAAACAAACAAAAAAAAAACAAAGCATAAAACTTCAGATTTCAGTAGCTTAAATGAATAGTGCATGAATGGCTTGAATGGTGAAAATTACCTCTGACATCTAACCAACTTTGTGCAATGCCTTTCAAGACACTCAAGATTTCAGCAAAGTCCTGCCTAGTATGTTTCAGAGTAAAGCAAATGACACAAAAACATCTTTTGAGAAGTCCAGCAAAAATAACTAAGGCTGTTTATAAGAAGCAATACCTACACCATATGATTTGACAGATACTGTTCGTCTTGAAATCTCTGCTCATGCAGGTGTTTTCACACCTCATCCCACCTGTCCTTGGCCAAAAGATTGCACAAGGTTGTTTTGTGACATCACAAACAAGCTTTCACAATCCTTTATGGCAACAAGGATGTTATACACGTCCATCTGAGAACCACCGTGAAGACCTGTGTATTGCTTGTTCCTGTTTTGATGCAACATAAAGAGTTCCTTCAATGACCGGTGCTGTTGACAATGTGGCTCCACGAGAATAACCAACCACTCAAAAAAAAAAAAAAAAAAAAAAAAAAAAAAAAAAAAAAAAAAAAGGGTGTGCAGGTTCAAAGGAACAGAGGGAGAGAAAAAAAAGGGGAGGATGAGTGAGGAGGGGAGGGAGGTGATCGTGTAAAAAATCCAATCAAATAAAACAGAACCAATCCAAAAGTGACTATTGAAAGTGTGAGTGGGGAAAAAAAAAAGTATGGAAACTGGATCAGCTTCAGGTCGGGGAGGGACGGGATGGGATGGGAGGGGGGCGAGTGCGGAACAAAAAGGAGATCCAAGCACAAGTTCAAATCTTTAAAAAAGGGAGGAGATGAGTACATTAATTTGCTTGTGAAGGCTGAGGCTGGAGGGAGAGGAAAGGCTTGTCTCTGTGTGGCTGGGTGGAGCAAGAGGCCTTAGTCAGGCATGTACGGGCGGAGGTGATCCTCGATGTCTCCCACACCCCAGCAGGTCAGCTGGTCCTGGGGCAAGTACAGGCACAGGCTGCACAACTTGAAAACTGTGGCCTTGGTTTTAGGAGTCTGAAAGCATACGACACAACAGGGATTTGCGGAAAAGCGTTTTCAGACGGCTCGCTTTCGTGTTTTCGGAAAAAAAAAAACTGCTTTGCCTCGGTTTCGTTTCGACAGGCCGACTCACTTGTAAGTGTTGTCTATCCATGAAGAGAAACACGGACTGAGTTGGGTTGTTCATGACCATTCCAGCCTTGTCTTTACGACCCAGAGCGTGCAAGCACTGCTTCTCATAGTCTCCATGATGAAATTCAAACTTGGCCTGTACACAACAGAAACATGTTAAAATCAGCCTTCCAGCTCTCATTCTCATCATTAACTTTGCTCAGAAATTTGATCAAATCTTGAAATATGCCTTTAGTCTACCTCAAATATAATCTTAGCCTACTTGCCCCACCCTAGTCTCGCGTATAGAAATATAGTATGTCAAGTCTACATATCTTGTTCATATATTTTTGCACATTCTGTATTTTGACGTTTAAACCTAATAAAAAAAAAAAAAAAAAAAAAAAAAAAAAGAAATATAGTATGTCATCCATGGTCTGACCTGAACAGGCCTAAAGGGTTCATCATCGGCCCCCTTCCATCTGGAGAACAGCAGACAGACAATCTTCTCAATGTCATTGCGCGGCCAAAGGATAAAATCCATCTCCTGTGTGCAGCCTATCACGTCCTGTGAACAGACAAATGGGGTTAACAAAAGCTTTTCCGTGATCTGACCTCCCGACCCCCTCAGAAGGACCGCCGCCGTACCCTTCGCATCGACTGGTATCTGGGAGCGTGTAGCTGCACCACGTCTTTTTGCAGGAGTTCGATCGAACTCTCCAGAGAGTAGCTGGAATCGCGCACACCTCGTAGGATGTTTTCCTCGTAGTTGTTGGTCATCACAGGCACCACTTCAGCTACTTCAAAGAGTGCAGACTTCTTTTTCTGTAAGGGAGAAAAAAAAAAGTTGCACACCAGGACGTTTAGATGCACAGCGAATGAATGCTCAACATTCTTGTTTACACTGTGCCGACAAACCTTTTCCTTGAAAACGAAGGCTATGTAAATCTTGAAGTCAAACTGATCAGCCAAAGATTCCCTTTTCTTCCGAAGTTGAGCTCGAAGTCGATTTCTTGTTTGGTTTCTTCGTGAAGTCGGGTCCCCCATGGTTAGATTGATTTATTTTTTTTACGGTAGTGTCTTTTTTCGTCTTGTTTTGCGTATTTTAGCGACACTCTGGTGTTGTATTTTAGGTTTGAGAAAAAAAAAACGGAGCTAGCTACCCTTTTCAAAAACAATGGCTCAAAACTCTAAACTAGATCTTCTAATATACTATGAACTGAAAGATCAACAAAGTAACAAACCTAAGTCATTTCACTTTTTTTGTAAAAGGGCAGTCTTGATGAGGGGAATGGTCAAAAAGACTAAGACTACATCTCCTTGACACCTGATCAGAAATCCATGTTTTAAGACATGACTTGTAAGCCAAATGAGCTTTTTTTTTCTTCTCCAAGCTGCAACTGACAGTGGATCACAACAGGTTTCAAGGAAACAGCAACTGAAAATGGACTTACTTTATAAATGCTACTGAAACCAAACAGAAGCAGCTGCTACTACAAAAAAAAATGCTGACAGTAATTTTTTTTTGGAGAGTGAGAGTGTGGCCTACAGCAAGCAGACAAATATTCTATTAAGTGGGTCACTCAAACCCCCTCATCCATGGCTGTAGGTTTGTTCGTTTTTTTCTGTATAGACTGCGTTATGTGCGTGTTACAGACGGACTGGGGATACGGACGAACATGGCAGGTAAATACAGATGCCAGGAGATATTGGCACCGGGTAACATCGAAGACTACCGCGAAAGTACCCTGACATTTCCTTAACTGCTGTTGTCACTCATTTGGCTCGAGGCCTGCGGCGTCGCCACAGCTGATAGTCATGATGTGGACCTATTTTTAGCACACTAGCTAAGATGAGCTAGCAAGCTAATCTAGTCATTCGCTTCTGACACTAACTAGTAGTGAACCAACGGGTAAACCTACATCTTATCTGACAGGCTGGCTTAACTGAGGCCTATGTTCGGTTCAATCATCTTTCGGCGCGTTTACATTTTCTCGCTGGGTTTCAATGTGACTGCCAGTGCTGTGAGGAGTCGAGAAACCAGTGGGGTTCACCGACTAACTGTTTCTGCTCGTGCTCAGCATTTTGGCTCGATATAATTCGCTTCAGTCGTGTCTCGTCAACATCGTCGACAGAAATCAGCCAGGGGATCAGTGGTCAACCGATGACAAACGCTGAACGGCCAAACAGACGTTAGCTAAACAAAATCTCCCTCTTCCACGTCTGAAGTTTCGAGGTGTTTGCTTATTCTCTTTCTCTTCTTTTCTTCCGTCGTCACAACCCCCGGCTCGCCCTGCCGCATGCCATGTCAAGATAAATCGACAATCCAGCGGGAATCCTCCGTTCTTTCGGGCGTCATGTGGCATGTTCTGTCTCCCGGCGGGCCCATATTTAACGGCGTGTCCTCCAACGTTTTTCCGTTCGGTTTCTTTGTGTGTTTAATGGCAGCTAATAACAGCACAAACAAGCTCGACGGTCCACAGCCTCCCCCAAAATGGCTGCGCAGTTAGATACAACGACGTGACGTCTGTTGACATGTGACCGCTGGGGGGGGTGGAGGAGTCCAGGGGCAGAACGTCTCGAACGTGATTGGCGCCGTTACCACGTGATTCGATGGGCGTATTTAAGCGGCTGGCGCGAGATCTTTGATGAGGAAATATACAAAGCTGTTAAGTGTGTTTCTGGCTAACGTTGAGGTGAGTGTGCGCCACGGTTTTAGTAACTTGCTGTTTGAAATTATTTAGTGACTTGAATTGTTAAAGCCGTATATAAGATGTCTGACATTTTCAAGTAATATTTAGAAGACTTTACTACCTTTTTAAGGCTCCTTTTAACACCCCACCCAACCGAAAAGCGTTTTTTTTTTCAAAACATTTTTTAGCAATGGCTAAATTCGTATTTTAAAGGAAATTAGAAATTCCTGTTTTAGATTTGCTTTGACTGTTCAGAACTTACACATGATGCTTTCAGTTATTAACCAACAACTAGATGCTAGGCTAGCTTGTTTTGTCCCTAATTTACAAACGTAGCACATTTACGGAAATGTTCCCGATTTCTTTTCAGGTCCCTTGAACGACAATGAGTTTCGGTGGAAGGGTAAAACAAAGCCATCAGGCATCTAACGAGAATATAACGGTAAGTTATTTTCATCACGTCGATGATACATTTTGTATTGCACATAGTTTGAGGTAAACCGGCTATTAAGTTGGGCCTGGGTATAAACAAAGTTCCTCAGTCCATGTCTGATAGTATAGATCTAACAAAATAGGGTAATTGTCTGAACTAGATGCATAGTTCCCCATGTGCCCTCATTGCCCCCCCCCCCCCCCCCAAAAAAAGCTCCTTACTTACTCACAAGGTTTATTAACCTCATGATGATATTCCCTCCTCCCAAATATCATCGAAATCTGTCTTAGTTTCGGGCACACTGAAGTCACTAAGGGATGAAATGTATCTCTAAAACATTGCTAGGGTACAGCTAAACATTAACTTGGCTTTCCTAGCATTTCTTTTTCTTTTTTTTAAATGTCTGTTCAAAAACTTTCCCACGATCGCTATGTGAACCAATCTCTCTAGCCCTTGTTCACACACACCTGTGGTCCTACTGGACATTGCAGCCTTGAGAAAATTCACTTGTGCAGTCTACCTTGGCGACAGTGTAACCGAAGTAAAGCGTGTGAAGTGATGCTAAGCCCTTCTGAATAGAGGCTCTGAAAAGGGAACAGGGGTCATGTTGTTTTCCCATGGGACCGAGTCGTTTGTTTCTAAACATTAATCTGGGAGTTCAGCATCTCTCGCTGTCAAAACTTAAACCCGTCTGTCGCTTTCCAGACCTTTTTTGCGCCGTCTCAAAAGACGATGGGTCCCCAAAGGCAAAGCCTCCAGGTCCTCAAACCCTCTGCAGTCAACACAGATTTGAAGCTGGCTCAGGTATGTAGTGGCCAATGCAGACCATAGATAAATGCAGTGCATGCTTTATCATCCCACTTAAGTTCTCTCTATTCCTTTTAGGCTGGAAAAGTCATTCCTAAGCGAAAACAATGGATCCTTGAACAAACAAGAGGTTCTAAGAGGGTGAAAGTTGAGGTCAAATCCACGCAAACAGACGATGTTGACGGTTTACCAGATGGCATGTCAAATGAAGCCTATGAACTTATGGTGAAAGGTAAATGTTTACTGTTTATTCACTGGCAACCCTAAGAAAGGTCCAGGCTTGGTCTAAAGCATTGGCTGATTTTTAGAAACCCCACCGGTTGCCTACTGGAAAGAAGTAGCCGAGGAGCGACAAAAGGCCTTGTACAGTGTCCTACAAGAGAACGAGAAGGTGAGTTAATCACTAAGAGTCTGCTAATGTTTAGCTGTTTGAGCTGTTCCCATGCTCCCCCTGACTTGACTTTAGTTGGCTCCAGCTCATATTAGGTTGACTCAGCACACATTACACAGTTAAACTACATCAACTGTTAAATGAACAGTGCCTTGTCATACATTTTCACAAGACTAATACTTTTATTCAAGCTGGACTTCTGATGACTAATCTTCCATAAATAACCTTTACACCCAGTTCAGTACACGTGTGCTTTTTCTTTGAGCATACTTGATTTTGGTTGTATTATTTAAATCAGCTGCACAGAGACATCGAGGCCAAAGATGAACAGATTGAGAAGCTTAAGGATGAAAATGACGAACTACAGGAGTTAGCCCAGCATGTGCAGTACATGGCTGATATGATTGAGGTAAGCAATGCATTTAAAAATAAGGAAATGTGCTTTTTAAGTTGTCAATGAGCAAAGTGAACTAAACCTTGAGCTTAACCATTGCTCAAGTTAAATATACACTTCAGTCATTTCACTTGACCTAAGATTCACAACTCCTTCAGAGGCTGACGGGGAAGTGTCCCGAAAACCTGGAGGAACTCAAAGACATTGCCCTTGATGTGGAGCACGAAGATGATGGTGTGACTCAGAGTGAACAAGAGGAAACGGAGGATGAAGAAGCATCAGATGATGAAGCCGGACCCTCGGGAGAGCAGGGTTAACCTGGAACCATTTTCTCTGTTTACTACTTTTTTTTTTTTTTTTTTTTTTAAACCAAAACGTAAAATTTTATGTTCAGTTGGGAGAAATGTTTACTTTTAGGATTTGTTTTAATATACTTTTATCCTTTTTTTTTTTTTTTTTTCTTAATCAAGCAGGATCATGGTGTAGGTGAAATTCTGCTATTTATTTATATTTTGAGGATTTTTTGTGGTGGGATGTCTTGTATTGGGTAGCATGACTTAAATAAATGAAAACAAAAGTGAGTAACTGTTGAATTATCAGTCGTGATCTATTTTATTGGGAGTTTTTTTTATATAAAACTACCATGGTAACGTAATGGTTATGGGAGGTTGTCTAGAGTTTTGGATTGCTCTAACACTGGGGAAAACATTCCTGAATCTCTGGTTTATGCTGCTAACATTGCAGTTGCTCATTACAGTTTTATATGGGCAGATGGTGCAAAACAGTCTCGTATGTGGGGCAGAACACGGTTATAAGTCTGTATAACTCTATGCACTCCTGGTTTGGCCAGGGGGGCTTAAAGCTTTACCCCTTCAGTTGCATCAACCTCCGTTCATGAGTTTCAGTCAGGTTGCGAAGTGCTTCAGCTGTGAATGCACCATTCAAAATTAAATGGACTACTGAGCATGGAAAAGCTGCAATGTTTTTTTTTTTTTTTTTTTGGGGGGGTGCTTTGAGGGGACTGAAGTTTAAAACTTTTCAGATTAGTGCAACTTGAAGGAAAGTCAAAAGAATTTTTTTCCCCCTCCTATCAAACATTTAAATCTTATTGTATAGCTTAAAGATGCCGTGTGTGTGTATATACTGACCTGTACAACATATGTTGCAGTTTTCTTTAGTTTGCATTTGACTCAAGACTGCCTTGTCATATCTAACACAATCTTCAGTTGTCTGGATTAAAAAAAAAAAAAAATAGGTTTGTAGCAGCTATACATCACCAACCTGCCATCTTTAACTTATTCTGAGATCTGTAAATGGAAAAACATCGGGAACTTTGACCTGACCTCTGTAAAAGAAACACAACTGTCTTTTCAATTATGCAAAAATAAACTTTATTGCAATGTTTGAGCAGAAGTAAATGCAGCTGACCACAACAGAAGAGGACCATAATATGCAACCAGATGGGTCAGTATGGAAGCTATTGACCACTGAGATGGGTGGTGTTCAATATAAGCAAACCTTTTTTGTTTTTAAATCAAAAACTGCACATAGTCAACTTGTATTTAATGGTTAGGAACCAAACCTGCAAACGTATAAAACACCGATCAGCTGCAAATTTGTAAAATAAACATACACTGAGGGGATTCATGTAGATATTAGCCCTAAATACTGTATTGCTATTCACATAATGGGCGAAATAAAAGGTAACTTGCTTTAAATGGACCAGGATTTGCAAAAAGATGTGTAGCAAAACAAAACATGACACAATGTTGAGCTTTTAATAACTTCACAGGTTTACAGATAATACAATAAAAATGAAAAATACTCATTTCTTTTTTCTTATTAATATGGCTTTTGGATTGTGCAATTACAACCAAAAATGCAACAAAATGTATTAAGGGCTTATCTTATTGTTTCAAAGTTGTGCTTCTATAGATAAGTCTGAGTATTCCGGCCTTAATGCAGATATTGTACTGAAAATACATTCTCCTGGATGAACTCTTATAAAGCCAACTTTAAAAATCAAAATTTCCTTTGGTTACAGTCAATCGGCTACTTAATAAAGCAACATTTCTATTTTATAAAAGTCTCAATCATGTTGGGACCTTTAAGGGAAAAAACTATAATACTTAGTCTATTAACAAATCTTCATATTCTGCCAAAAAATAATTCATCTAATATAATTCCTTCAAAATAGACTCCAATTGAAATTAAAACGTCATATATGAGATCATGATAAAAGCATGAAGGCCTTTATAAACCAAAGACAATATTTCAAATATACTAAAACAGAAAATAGAACATAATTGTACAATTCATTTACAGAAATGCGCCATCTGTACTACTACAGTATGACACCAAAGAATATTAGAATCACCAGTTGTGAATAATAAATAAGAAAAGGGGACATGTGTGAGTTTTGTCCTTGTGCATCAGCTCTGGTCTCAGTAGTACAGTTACTGTGAGGAAAGCTGGAATTGGATGCCTCCCATAGGTCACTTTTCCAATGTGACATTAAGGATTCCGGAAAACACCAAGCAGAGCACTTGTCTCTGCAGCTTCTTCCCACCGTGTGCTATTAGCTCGTGTTTTTTTTTGTACGCCGAGGAAGTGCATTCTCCCCGATCAAAAAAACTTGAATTTATTGCCCTTGACCTGAACAGGTAAGAAAAATGTACATTTACAACAGGGCGTTCGTGGAATCTGTCCCCGCTCAACCACATCAAGGCTAAGGTGGTACGAGCTGACAGCGTCACATCAGCCAAGTGCAAAAGAATCATATAGGTACAAAAAAAATTGCACTTGTTTAAACTGCAAAGCGTGAAGCAAACTCAGGCGCGAGTGAACCTTGGGCACTGTTACTGACCTGCTTCAGTCTCTTCAGACGAAGACCGTAAACCGCTTTCAGAACCCCGTCTCCTCCCACAAATCCGACATCCTCGACTTATAAATAAATCTCTCTTCCGCGCATCTTTCAACCGCGCGCGAATTCCCTGAAACCGCCAATTCAACGTAGCAGAAAACGGACATTTTTTGAGCACAACCACATATATATCACGTGGGGTTGTGTAAAAATATGCCTTATTTACAAGCCGTACAACAGTGCAATCTTCTGAAAGCTCCAGAGAACACCTCTAATGCAAAAACAAAAAAACACCAACAAAAAACCAGGTTGCAGTGATTATACAGACATCAAAATACATTGCGTGACATAGCTGACTCTATCAATCAATATGATCCTCAATCAGTGAGCGAGTGATATGAGCATTGTGTGCAGTAAATAGCATGTTCACCGATGATATTTGAAGGATGGAGATGCATTTTCTGGAATTCTACGCTCTTTGATGCAGTATTTGGGTCAAGTCAAATTTCCAGTTCCACTTTCCAGTTTCTCTTAACCTGACCGGTCTGCCTGGCTCAGAAAGCAGGAGTAAGGAGTAGTCGCGGGGAGCGTCGGGTACCGAAAGCCCAAGAAGGAACGACGAGTGTGAGGGGTTGGAGGTTGCGTGTCTATGTGTTTAAGACAGTTTGTTTGGTGTTAGTTCCTTTTCACGAGGCAGTACGAGCGAGAACAAGGGTGAAACGGTGACGGCGTGGAAAAACGTCTTGCATCAGAACGGATAAAAAGACGGACCCGGCCCTGAAAGGTGTGCAGTGTGGGGTGAAAAATGGTCCCTCGGGGGTCGGGTTGCTGTCCGTTTAGGTCGGGTATCGGCGGCGTGGTGGCTCAGAAGGCGGTGGTGACGGCGTTTCCTCGTCGTGTGCCCAGACGGATCATTTCCCCCGGAACTCTGTCCAGCTGTTCGTACGCCAGCCGCCCGTCCTCACCTGCAACGGCCAAGAATTTAGTCCAAACATTACTTTTTCAATCTATTCTCATGTGAGAACGGCTTTCATGGTTAACAGTTACTTATAAACTTAAATTAAGACTTCTCCTATTTATATGGAATGTTTTCTTTCAAAAAACAGCCCTCATTTTTTGTTGAGCATTTAGTCCTCGTTGAAAAAAGTCATAATTATTTAACAAGGCGGACACTAGGTGGAGACATTAAACTCCCTCGACCCAGAACAAACTAGCTAAAATCCACACTGCATTATAGAGCCAATAACCACACGAAGAGTTCAGAACAGAACAAGCTTCAAAAAGATACTGTCTTCAGAACGACTGCAGATGATATGATGAACTGATCTGTGTATATATGTTGTATATTTCTACTCTTATTCATGTTCCTATTATTTCCTAATGTGATTTTTTTTTATGGTTTGTTTCTAAATGTAATGTAATTTCTTCATGTGAGGACCCCAGGAAGACTAGTGGCCATTTATTTGGCAGCTAATGGAGATCCTAAACTAAACTACACAAAAATAAACTAAAATAAACTAAACTAAACTAAACTAAAATAAAATAAAATAAATGTGACGAGCAGTTATCAAAGCAGTTATCAACCTTTTCCAGGGGTAGAGGGTAAAACGTAGTGTCCAGTCTCTTAAGTTATCTTTACTTGGTACAAATAACATCATAAATGGTTGCTTGACTAATTTCCGTTTTGATCCACGGCCTCAGTCGTGAAATCTAAACGCTTAGCAAAGCGCTGAGCGTCGCTTGATTAACACTCACCGAACGTAAGCAGGGTTTCTATGGCGACGTGACGGAGCTCCTCGTCGGCCGAATCGCACAGCGCTACCACTGCCCTGATGCTCTCCACCGCCTACACACAGAATATCAAGCGGGACTCTTCAGGATTGAAAAAGAATCTAAACATCAAATCACCTTTTTTTTTCAAATTCTGTGGATTTGGGGTTTCAGAAATAACACCAGACGCTGACCTGCAGACAGCTGAGCGCGGAGCAGGCGGCCCTCTGGCTCTGAACTCCCGCCTCTGACAGTGCCTGAGTGTAGCACTCCACGGCCTGCGCGCAACACACACAACATACGACGCACAACATTTGAATCGTGACCAGCGGAGTGACGCACATCGGTGACATTCGGGCGCCTCTTTAGCGCCACTCACCCTGGTCCTGAAGTGTCTGTTTGATGCTCCTGAAGCGAGGTAGTCGGCAGCCGCCTTGTTGACCTGAGGGTTCTCGGCGGTCAGCAGGGAGGCCAGGGCCCTCAGGGTGCTATTTTGAGGCCAGAGAGATGACAGGTGCACCTCTTCCAGCTCCTGTAGACGTCGAGGATCCTCTCCACTGCACAGGACCTCCGCAAACACCTCTGTCGATGACATGACGTGGCTTGTTAGTTAATTAAATACGCAGAAAGGTTCTTGTGCTTATGTCTAGTAAATGTACAATAATTGGCAGATATGATCAGGATGACATTCTCATTTTGCTTCCATGAAAGCTGTTTTTTAAGCATTTCTTATTTTGACCGACAAAACATATTACCCCAAAATTTCCTTTCCTGATCCAAATTATTTTCTGTTAAAAACAACAAATTAGTTGACTCATTGAATCTTCTTGACCCAGAGGATACTTGATTGTTTAACATGATTTCCACTTATCTACTGTATCTACATTTACATTCATGTCTACCCCTTTTTTTATTTTATTTTATTATTTTTTTATCTGCTTTTCTCTTTATACTTTTTATTTATTTATACTTTTTTATTTTTTTTTATTTTAATTAATTTGTTTATTAATTTATTTTTTGGCCTGTGGGTGAATTGGGGGTTGACAGAACTGTGACATTGAGTTTGTATTGACACTTTGAATTTGTCCCAACAATGTCTGTCTTACGTTCAAAATGTTCAATAAACAAAGTTTGAAAAAACAAAAAAAAAACAACAAATGAGAAATGAGAAATAAGCTTCTCTTAGCATATTGTTGTTAGATCAAGCATCAATCTGTGGGGTTACACATTTTTCCGCAACCAAAACGCTTTCAATTTCTTGTGCATATTTGTTGACACTAGTGCAGCAGCCAGTTAGATATCTGTAATCGAAGATGAATGGAAAACTAAATCAAGCACAGGTGAATCCTGCACTTTGCTCACCTTCTCTTGCCAGGTGCAGCAGGTGAGTCTCCATGTCCTGAACCTCATGCTCTACGATGTAGCTGTGGAACTGGAACACCGTCAGGACGTCCTGGGAGAGCGTGGCCGAAGGAGGCTCCTGCGCCGCCGCCAGGTCGCTCCTGTCCACCATCTCGCCCACGACCATGGCGATAACTGAGGAGAAGAGAGGCAAAAAAAAAGACTCAAATTTACAAATGACAGCTGTGACAGTAACCTGGTGCAGAGGCACCGATTAGTGTATACTTGCTTTACACTCGTACTTGTGCGAGAAATTATGACGGAATTCTCAGGCTCATTATTTAAAGTGCTTTGACCGTTCCCTCAAACAATGTGTGGGGCGTGATGATAATTCAATTCAATTCAATTTTATTTATATAGCGCCACATCACAACAACAGTTGTCTCACAGCGCTTTCCAAACAGAGCAGGTCAGACCCTACTCTGAAGTTAATTACAGAAACCCAACAATTCCCACCATGAGCAAGCACTAGGCGACACAGGCAAGGAAAAACTTCCTTTTAACAGGCAGAAACCTCGAGCAGAACCAAGGCTCGGGGTGGGCGGCCATCTGCCTCGGCCGGTTGAGGGTGAGGGAAAGAGAGGGCAGCAACCACAAATCTTCCCCACATGCCCAACACAACACAGCTATATATACAATGGGGCTAGAGCCACAGGTTTAGTTTAGTTTAGTTTTATTAGGATCCCCATTAGCTAAAAAAATAAATGGCCACTAGTCTTCCTGGGGTCCTCACATGAAGAAATTGCATTACATTATGAACAAACCATTTTAAAAAAATCACATTAGGAAATAATAGGAACATGAAAAAGAGTAGAAATATACAACATATATACACAGGTCAGTTCATCATATCATCTGCAATAGTTCTGAAGACAGTATCTTTTTGAAGCTTGTTCTGTTCTGAACTCTTCCTGTAGTTATTGGCAGTTGGTTCCAGTGACATATGGCTCTATAATGCACTGTGGATTGTAGATAGTTTGTTCTGGGTCGAGGGAGTTTAATGTCTCCACCTAGTGCCCGCCTTGTTAAATAATTATGACTTTTTTCGACAAGTCATGTTTGAAGGTGTCCAATGACTGGTTTCTGCAGCAAAAAAAAAGGTGCAACACTGCTCTGACCTCTGCAGATCAGCTCCATCCAGACATGCCGCATTTAACCAAAGCTCAACAGAGCAGAGGAAATAATCTTGTCCACCTGCTAAACAGATCAAAAACTGTTGATACTATTGTCTGAAGGCACAAGAGACCTCTGCCTGGGAGAGTAGATAAGAGGGATCCAGCATCAATTTTGAGCATCGCTGCTTTTCCAAGGTGTGCTTTGGTAAAATGCCAACTAACCTAAATGCTAGGGACAAATACTTGAAATAAACAACACAATGACATGGTTGAAAAAAGAGCCTTTGACAAAGGAGAGTGGATAGCAGATATTTTTAGAAGACAGGGAAATAACCCCTCTTCTTTTTAGTCTGTGTGCACAGTTTGTTTCAAAATGTGCATCAAATGGAATTCCAAAATTATTTAAAAAAGAATCTATTATAATAAATCGGGTGAAATGATTATACTTCCCTCTCTGCTCCTTTGATTAACATACACAGGTTATCAATATTTTGTACAATGTGTTTCTTCCTTAGAGGAGTTATTAGAAGATATTTGTATGAAAAAAAGGCCCATTTTCTCCCCAGTAGCTGAAAGCCCTTGAGATAAATTTATTAGGTTAAAATAGACTAATGCCACTCAGGGCGATTACTGTCTCTCATAACAGCCACAAAAAAGAGTGCAGATGTGAGACAACCATGAACCGTGTAAGTATTCACTTTATTGGTGTCAGACCAGAAGAAGATTACAGAGTGGATGGGTCAGAAACTTGATTTGAACCTGTATTCTCAGTTTTCTGTCAACAAAAATCATGTTCACAGCTTTGCATGTAGCTTCTCTAACATAGGATGTCCAACCTCATTTTGTCAGCAACGACATCTCTTTCTAAGGCAAAAGGCACTGATGGTACACAAAATCCCACCAGGGATCTAATTAAACCTGTTAGTGACGAAGAAAACAACAACAAATACATGACTAAACTGAAACCGGAGGGAATTTAATGCACAAACAAGTCGGGCTGCCAACAAATAGATTAAGCTTTTAGTCTAATCTGTGGTGCATTTCAATGAGGAAAAAAGGAGGGTGAGCCAACCTGTGTCAGCACTGTGTGGGTGTCTCTCCTGCAGCACTGCTGTGTAGCGCTGGTTCATGTGCTTGAACACTCTGTCCAGAGTTGTGTGGAAAAGCCCCGCAGACCCGCTGAACTCTGACCACAGCGTCATCAGCTGTGGGCGCTCTGCCAGGCTCGGGAGGACTGGGAGAACATCATAAGTCAAACCTCACAACCAAAGACCTTAAGTTTATGATAATGGTTCATAGATAGACAACAGTGTTCGATATTCTTGAGCTGTACTGTCTAAATTCCAAAGAAAACACAAAAGCTGCCCTGTCATTTGTTATTAAAAGTGATCTAACTGATTAGTTTTCCAGTCTTTTGCAGCTATTTGTTGTTGTTGCTATTTTGTGGATGCAAGTTAACCCTTTAAAGCCTGATCCAAGAATAAAACAAAACAGAAAATTACTTTTTTTTTGTTTTAAGTCTTTATTTGGCCTTTTAACAAAACATGTAAAAAGAAAAAACAAAAAGAACATTTTAATATTAATAATTTATTACTATGCGATATGTCAAGATTATGTTTTGTGTAGTCTTCTGCCCCCTCTTATCAGGTGTATCTGATTCTGTACAATAGGATTTTGAGCAAAGTTTTTACCATTAAATTATGCAAAATGTGTCAGACGTAAAACATTTCAGAAACCGTGTGTATCAAAAATGATACATTTGGCATTACAGGGTTAAACTAAAAAGGTCAAACTGTTTTTTTTTATATCACGTTGCTGAAAGTACCCAAAGACAGAATTTAAAATGGGTTCTTTGACAAGCCGTCTTATGTGCAAAGACAATGTTGTCACATCCCTGGAACTGTTTTTAAAGCCTGAATGACTCATAAGTCCACGTAAGTGAATTTATAAAACTTTCTTCTGAAAGGTATAGAATAGTTAAACCAAAAAACCTTTACTTTATATTTTTCTTCCCTGAGGTTTTTTGTTATAAAGAGCCGAAAGGTGTCTCAGACCTCTTGTCCGTACCGTGTATATTTTTTAATGCTTGGGACTCACCATCTACGGCAGAAGCGACCGCCCCGAGTCTGTCTCCGCTGATCTCTGCAAGCTCCTCCAGCAGCTGCGTCTGTTCGGACATTTTGAGGAGCAGACTTCGCCGCTGCCACGCCCCCGCCCTGCTGGTCAGCAACTGCATGCGGAATCAGAAACAAATCTCTGCAAAAGGCAAGAAAACGACGCGGCAGGAAGTCCCTGCTGGTGCAAACGCGGGAACCCTACCTGTACGAGGTGATTACAGTACTGGAGGTGGATGACGATGGCTACGTCCAGGTTTTCATTCCCAGTGGTGAGTGGTAACGGGCTTCCTGCTACACTGTTGCCCACGCCTGTGTCCTCTGTCAGGGCCTCACTTAGGTGTCCTCTGGCCTCCGGATGCTGGACCCTGAGAAACGTGTAACAAGAATCACCACTAGGTGGCAGTAGAAACACACGGAGCAGATAGCTTTCCAGAAAACACACATTTTGTCTAATTTAAATGTAAATGTATGGGTAATATACGTGTCTCCAAAGGTCAGGCCTCCAAACGAGACTTGGCTTACACCGACTTAAGTCAAAATGTCATACGTTTAGTTTATCCCGTCGTAATTCTGTCAGGAGAAGAACTCACCCGATCCTCTCCCCATCCGTGTCAAAAATAGGAGACCTCCGTGGGGGAAGGCTGAGGCCAGCGTTGTCGTCTCCAGTATCCTCGTCATCAAAGTCGGACGTGTTGAGGAAGTCGAAGCTTTCCAAGGCGCTCTCCACGGTCAGACTGAGGCTGGACGACCGGCTTCTGTGACCTGGAAGACGGCACTGCGGAGAAACCAGGAGCGTGCACGGAGATAAAACAGGCCATCAGACTCAAAACACTGTTTAGAAAACGCCAAGTCTGCAATAAGCAGTAATGGGGCTATGGTTGTCACACGTCAAAACATTCATTTAGAGATAAATTATGTCAATATTATAGATTGAACTTTAAAAAGGCACACTTTAACTTGCTTCAATTCAATTCAATTTTATTTATATAGCGCCACATCACAACAACAGTCATCTCACAGCGCTTTCCAAACAGAGCAGGTCAGACCCTACTCTGAAGTTGATTACAGAAACCCAACAATTCCCACCATGAGCAAGCACTAGGCGACACAGGCAAGAAAAAACTTCCTTTTAACAGGCTTCCTTTTTCATGTGGTAAAACGTAGAAACTAGGAACAAAGCTGGTTTGATCAGAATTAAATATTAGAATTACATAAACATCTTCACTACTTTATGAGTGCTCACCTTTAAGAGGTCCTCCAGACGCATCACTTCCTGTTCCAGGTCTTGCAGCTCTCTGCAGCGGTGGGTCAGCGACTCCAGTCTGGTCAGCAGGCTGTGGATGGCCTCCTCCAGTCCGCTTTCCAGGAAAGCCCTGCTCCCCTCTCCTGCCCAGCTCGGGCCCCCCCCCACCTCGGCGGAGCCCTCGCAGGCGGGCGCGATTTCCGAAGAGGTCAGCCTCTTCACCAGCTGTCTGGTGAGGCTGCCGGGCTCCTCCGTGTCCAGCTCCACGGGCTTCAGCTCGTCGGCCTGATCCAGGAAAACATCCTCGGGGGCCACCGTGGACAGGTGTCCGTCCGAGCACAGGGAGGGGGCGGCCGAACCGCAGTTGGAGCTGGAATTGCGCTGGGACTCCGTGCGCTCCCATTCGGAGTCTTCGGCGACTTCCGCTTCGTCGCTAGCCAGGCTGGCGCTGGTCCTGCTGCCCCTGCTCCCCCTACTGCCCGTGTCCCCGTCCTCATTGTACTCCTCCTCCTCTTCCTCCACCAGATGCTCCTCCGCGATCGAGTCGGCCCTCGTCGGAAGGATTTGCGTGGGGAATAATTCCGTTTCCGGGGGAGTAACCGTGATTTCCGGGTTGGACTGGCTTTGGGAAAAGGTGCTCGGGGCAGGGCTGGGGCTAGGCGTAGAGCCCGAGGTGTCGGAGAAGGTGAAGGACAGGCGTTTGCACTCAGCCACGCCGCAGCCGCCATTTTCAAAGACATCATCCGGTAAGGTGGACTGAAAGGGCAAAAAAGTCAGACAGCACAACAAAAATGAAAAGCAGAAGAAGAAAAGCAGAAGAGAGAGAGAGAGACAGAGAGAGATGTCTATTTAACCCTTTAAAGCCTGATCCAAGAATAAAAGAAAACTGAAATTATTTGGCCTTTTCACAAAATATGTAAAAAGAAAAAAAGGAAATACATTTTTAATATTAATAATTTATTACTATGCGATAAGTCAAGATTATTTTTTCTGTAGTCTTCTGCTCCCTGTTATCAGGTGTATCTCATTGTGTACAATAGAATTTTGAGCAAAGTTTTTACCATTAAATTATGCAAAAGGTGTCAGACGCAAAACATTTTGGAAACCTTATTTATCAAATATGATACATTTGGCATTACAGGGTTAAATCCTTATGATAACATCAGGTCACTCAAAGAAAAAAAAATGCACAGCATCAGCCAAAGCAAACAAGCCTTCAAACAGCCACACACGGCACTCTGCGGCCCTCAATGAGGGTCCGGAAAAAAAAACAAGTCTCCATCATGTCGTCCAGGCAGGCGTTAGGAGGGTCAAGAGGCCGCGACACACACTCACATAGACCTCCAGACTGGATTTGGGCCTTGGCCGGAGAGAGGCCAGGTCCCCGAACGAGCGACTACGCCTCAGCTTCTCTAGCAGCGCGTCCCGGAGCATGTGGAGGAAGGAGAGGCGCTGGCGCTCCACGGGATGCGGCTGCCACCCCCAGAGAAGCACGAGGTGTTGGGGATTCGAGGTAAAGGACGGGGGGATTCGTAAGTAGGGGGCAGAGTGGTGGGGGAGAGAGTTAAAGCGGAAATGCAGGAGGACAGCAGGGAGATGGGCGTGGGTTAGATCCGAGGTGGGGGTAGCTTTGCTAAACCAAGCTTGACGCGTAAAACATAAAAAAATAAATATCTGGAGCATGAACAAAAGTGTTTCACTGTGCAGCACAGGCTCTCAGGTTAGTTAGTGCATGTAATAAAGAAATATGTACACATCCTGCACAGGACAAATTAAGCAAATAAAGGTGTGTTACTGGACTTACAAAGAAGGAATTTTCCTGGAAAGTGGGGGTCTCCGGAGTGCCCTGGCTGTAGATGGATACTCGTCTCTGGAGAGCTGTGGCTTTGCTCAAATTTCCAGACGACAGAGTCAGGTCTTCCACATCGAAGGGGCTGTGAGAGGAATGATAACTTAATGTGACCGCTCTGCATGTTTTACATTTGTAAACACACTCACTAAACGGCCACGACTTAAAGAATTCTCCACAAGGTGGCAGGAGACCAAAGGAACGGCACACACTGGATTTGGAGCTAGCAACAGTTGTGGGTGTTCTCTGGCAACCAAGCATATGGCCAGTCCAATAATAGACTGTACAAGGATTAAAATAGACGTTGGCTGCATCTCACAACTCTACTAACCAGCAATTTCTACCATGCACTGCAGAATAAATGCTCACCTCTCAAGTGTTTACTTTAAACAATCTGATGGAGGGAGCCTTAAAATCAAACTGAAACTAATAAGTATCTACAGCTAAATAAACTATATCTATTGTGTTTTTACCACAAATGTGACTAGGATGAGCTTTGGCTGCATAGAATGAAAAAAACAAAACAAAACACAAGCCTTTACTTACTACCAGGTCACCTCCAGGTTGAGTTTGATGGTTCCCAGGTCGTTGACATCCACAGCCACTACCTGAGGCATGGCAGTGAACAGCTCCTTGGTCTCACAGATGACGCTTCCCACCAGCAAGTGAGTGGCCAAACCCTTCAGCTCCATCACCTGACAAAACACCAAAGCCCACAGTCACCAAAGTGGTTGATTCCGTTTCTGGAAAACAGCAACCGTCACAGGAGCGTTATGATTTAATTTTTTTTTTTTTCCACATTACCTTAATGTTTATGAGGTCTGTGATGAGAGGCATGAAGATCATCTCGTCTCCATCCCAGCTTTGTCTGGAGTTGACTTCAATCTTCCCCTTTAGCTTCCAACGCTGGCGACCGTACCGCATGAAGATCTAAAGGAAAGAGTTAACAGATAAGAAAGGAAGTAAAATTAACCTAATATTAAAAAAATTAAAAATTAAAAATATTTTTAATTTTTTTTTTTTAATAAAAAAATAAAAAAATACATAAATTAATTAATTTAAAAAAAAAATAACTTGACCTTGTTAACTAAATATTATTATTACTGAGAAGTCCTGAAGAAAAACAAATCAATATTATCCCATTTGGCTATCCAGCAAAAAACATCATTAAAAAAAGATTACAGTTTGACAAGAAAAAAAGAAGCTATTTTGAACAATTCATGAAACCTTAGGAGAGTTTAATTGATGTACGTGGTCTTCACTGCTGTTGTATGTATCTGCACATGTCCTCGCTTGTTTAGTTTTTTTCCTCCACTGGCCTTTGCCTCTTTCTGTGATTATATTCTTTTAGCCTCTCTTCACGTTGGCTTTGCTTTTGTACCTGTGACTCAGCTTCTTTGATTTAGTTCAGTCCAAAAACTGTTCAATTTGCAGCACGTGTGGTCTGGCCATTGCACAGAAGTGGCAGGGAGGGTGGGGGGGTAGATGGCAGTTTCAAATGTGTTTTCAGATCATATCTATTTGTATATACAAACTGATTGTGATATATATGTGATACATACTGATTGTGATATATATATAACGCTAGAAAGTGGTCACATTCAATGGCGTACAAGGTTCAATAATAAAAGACTGGCCTATTTCTATTTCACAAAGTGGATTACTGTGACTCACACAAGCCCTTTACAAGCTGCCATTATACATGCTGTAGGCAGTGTCATAGTGGAAGAGCAATGGAGCAGCAGCCACTGGCATAAACATATGTTCCGAGTGTGTTTGTCTCCGATGTGGCTCTGGGCAGGTAGTGTGTGTGTGTTGGCGTTCCGTGCAAACTTGCAGAAAATCCCGGAAAAAGCTTTGATTTTCATGGTGACTTCAAACCGAACGTTGTTTTTTTTGGTTTTTTTATATCTGCTGATAAAGCTACAATGAAATGGATTCAAACTAAATTTCTTGCGTCAGTAGAAATGTTAGAGGTGAGGAAAAAGGAAATAGCTTGCCTCATATTGATCCCCCGGACAAAGTCTTGCGAAGCCTGCCAAGCCTGTCAGGACAAATATACATTTCTTTAAATACAGAAAGCATGCGATGGAAAAAAATACACTAATTCAATGCAGATATCTATGAGTCAGTCAGGTTATTCAGGAAGAATTATTTTGCGTGCTAATGCATGACGTAAGGAGTCACAACTGAAAGTTTTTTGTCTTTGTTCATGATCTTAAAAGCACACATACATAATTTGGATTGTACTTTAAAATGTGTAGATGGATGTTCAACGGAACTGGAGCATAATTGAATAATATCTCTTGATTTTTCAAGCGTATCAGTGGAACTTAGCAAGTGTGTCACCTACATCAGCGTTCCCTTTTAGAGCTCATCTCACCTTTCATTTTGATGTGAAACTCTCCGAGCAGGTTCTCCAGTTCGCTCTCGAATGTACTCATGTTCTGAACAACGGAGAAAGAGAAGACCGGTCACACAAGCAAGGCCTCTCGAAATACAAGAGGACGAGTCATCGGGTTAATCCGAGGCAATCAGTGTTTGACAAAGCCCCTCTATAGAGACGGCTGGCCCAAAGCCTTTAATGACAGGTGATAATGTAGTTGTGTTTATAAATCAAGGTAATCAATCTGTATAATTCTCTATAATTGAGGTGCTGTCAATTGTAATGTATACTATTCAATACTCATAAATATGACATCTACACATCATGTCAGACCATTACTTACAGTGGGGGAAATAAGTATTTGACCCCTTGCTGATTTTGCAGGTTTGCCCACATACAAAGAATGCTTATTTTTCCTCATCAGATGGTTATCAATTTTTATAAATTCATATGAAGTGATTTTCTGGAATTTTATTTGGGATTCTGTCTTTCACTGTTAGAATGTACATATGATTAAAGTTACAGATGGTTGCATTACTTGTAAGTGGGCAAACCGGCAAAATCAGCAAGGGGTCAAATGCTTATTTCCCCCACTGTATATAGAACAAACCAAGTAGCTGTTGCCACAGAAGTACCTCAGTGTATTCCTTGTACCGACGGTTAACCTCTGTGATGCTCTCTTTGGTGCCTTTGGTGGAAGGAGAGGAGGAGAAGGCCTGCTTCATCCGGCTGGCCCCCTCCCTCAGGCGGCTCTGGATGCAGAAGGCCTCGTACAGCTCATCCACCTGAAGCGAAAACAGAGTTGCAAATATTAATGTACGTGTCGACTTTCACCTGCCATCTGAATTTTTCTGGATAGGGAAATATTTCCTTAGCAACCGGATAAAGAAATATAATGGAGAAATGGATAGACCTGAAAGGTAAATTTCCTCAACTTCTATACACAGAGAGTAAAAAAAACTGTTAGAAATATGCATCTCTACAGAGAAAGAAAGTCATGAAGAAATAGATGCCTGTCAACTGGAGGAGGAAAAAAGGAGTCAGATACAGCTGGTGTGAGTCTGTGTAAACACAGCCTGTGCTGTCCAAGTCTGCAATCCAGAGGGACGCTCTGACAGCAAGGCAACAACAGACGGGGTTTACGGCTCATTTGGAAGCTCGGTTTGCAGCACAAGCCCGATCTCACCAAAACCCACTGAAAGAAGGAACAACTCCATCGGCATCCTGCTGTCTCACTATGGCGTAACAAGAGCTGCAGCATTTCTACACACCCCCGACCTGAGAAGCCATTTTCTTACAGGCTGAATGTGGCTGAACTTGTGTAATCGTAATATTGATCATCTTTTTCTTTCTTTAGATATTCTTTATTTTTCTTCGAGGTGTGTACTCCATCAAGTCGCTTATTTAGTGGGAAAATGCAATAATAGAGCAACTATAAAGTTAATCAATTTGAAATGAATGCTGTTTCTTTTTGCAATCAACTCAGTGCAATATTCATTGATGTTTCTTTTGTAATAACTCTGTGCAATAATATGTATACATATGCTCTTACCCTGTATATATCTAGCTCTTAGATATAGAAAACATATTTATTAAGTAGGAATAAGGTCTTAGCTCTGTCACACTGGTAGCCAATAATCGACATTTTGTTGTCAAGATTCACCTTGTGTTTTTTGTACAATGACAATAAAGGAAGTCTAAGTCTAAGTCTAAGTCTAACTTAATATATTTGTGAAGGTGTTGTACTGTTTTGCTGATTTTGTCCTCTTTTGCAAGTTCTATTTTACAGCAGAATTTTGCCAATCTTAAAATAGAAAGTTCCACTTTCCAGGCTCCACCTCTCCCAGAGGTTCAATCAAATTCACCAAGGTACTTTTTGTGTAATCTAATTGACAAACAGGAGATCTAAATATCACATACAAGCAACAAAAGTAACTTTAGGCCATGAGCTGTGTGAAAAACACATGAAAAATAGAGGGGGAAAAAGACCATTTTTACTCAAATTCATCTCTCATTGATGAGTCAATCTAACCAAAATAATGCTACCAGCAGTATGGGTTTCTAAATGAACAACTGATCGAAGAGGCAGCCGAGCAAAACAAAACACCTCTGGTGGGCCTCATCAAAGGGAAATATTGTCTCCTGCCTGACTTGAGCGCTGAAATATTGATGCTTTCAGCTCTTTATGGAACTCATCAGGGAAAAGCAGGAGAAAATGGGCCATCCTGGCTCCTGTTGTCCTATGAGTTTTTGCTTCGCTTGTGTTTCTTTATGGCTGGAGTGGCAACTGTGTGAATACATTTGTGACGGCATACAGTATGTGAACAGGTTTTTTTTTGGGTGGTCGAGATACTGAGAACAATGGAAGTGGCTTAGAGCGGGACATTTCTGCTCTATAGGCCTGAGAGTGAAGTCTCACCATGTTATAATGACCTTTCTACCACAAAGACATACAAATGCACACCCACTCCACCTCAAACCAAGCAGCCCTCAGCACCCACCCACCCACCCACCGACTGAGACCCAGCCCGTCTGTCTGTCTGTCTGTCTGTGGTATGTGGTGGGACGGCTGAGCAGAGCTGAGCCTGCTTAAAAAACAACACCAACCTCAACTGCTATTTTCAGCTTTCTGATCGGTACGAAATCCAGAAGCATTAACCGGAGGTTTCTATTTGCTTATAAAGAGGGAAAAACATGGCTCTGGGAAGAAAATGTTCAATATGGAAGACAAAAGAAGATCCGGTTGGGTGAACTTTTGGAGTCGGGTCCAGATAAAATAATTCAACAACATTCAAATAAATGAGTCGACAACTTGGTCCAGTTTAAGTTGTATTTTCTGTGTTTATTTCCCAGTTTTTCTGTATTTTTCATGATGTTTAATAAAATGTTGTTTAATTGAAGTTTCAACTGTAAAGTAATTGCATTTTTTTCAGGAAACCATTTTTTATCAATATAATTCCCTTTCATGAACATTAGCTTGGGGAAAATGTGATTGACTTATGGAGTAATTCATGATTCATTCATTTGAAGGAAACTCCATTCCTCCCAAACGGAGGCTTATGAATGGTCCGTCATTCTATCAGCGGTCGCATCATTATCAGCTAATGAAGCTAATTTTTGTTAGCTACAATAGCCTTTTGGAGCCCCTCAAGGATGTGTGCTTTTCAAGGTTAGCCAAGCCCCCATCCAGAGGGTGGCCATCAGCATTTTGTTGCGCCTCGGGCACGTTTCGCCCCAGAAAAAAAGAGAGAACATGAAAGGGAAAAGGCAGACAAAGAAAAAAAGAAGACAAACCTCCACATTGACAGATGGACAAGCAAAAAATAAATAAATAAATGGAATATGGATGAGTCACAGGCACTTTTGACCATGGGACGGCTATTCAGATGCTCGGGACTAATATATGCCTCCTACAGAGTATTTCCTGACTGTGCTTTTATTCTTTCTGCCTTTTGTCTTCCTAGGTTTTATTTTAATGGCTAACTTGTGGGGATGGATCCATCTACAATTTTGGAATCAGTTTAATCAGTTAAGAATAAAGCAAACAAAGAAAACAGCAGATCTGTCAACAATGAAGACGTCAACCTTAAGGGCACTATATATATATATATATATATATAAATGTTGATGTTTATATTTAAGGTGTTTTTCTAAAAATATAAGAATCCTAACAGTTTCAACAAGATTAATTTAATATACATTTAAATGTAAATTTATTCAGAAACCCATCCTCTTTTGGACCGTCTTAATTAAAGCTCAGTGCGCTGGCAAAACCCTTAACAGCTAGTAAGGGATTATGGGAAAATCTTTATTGAGGAATCAATTATGCCCATAGTAAGAGGAAGATTCTACTCAGTTATTAAAACTGAAATATTCATGTTGCTTCCTCCTTTCCCCCGCTTTTTATTTGCAGTTTTAAACCAGCTCAATTCTGATGATGTTTGCTTAGTACTAATACCACACACTCAGTTTTTAAGTTTTGCAGGATTGTCTTTGGATTTATTTGATATATCTTGTCCTTAACTTGAGGTTTTAATTGGAGCAAGTGAATTTTAGGATTCTGCAAGAATCCTCTTAAGATATGGACTTTATCCTGGATAGATCACACGTACACAAACACGCGCTTCAGGGGCAAGCGATGATAAGCAGATTAAAACAGACAGGCCACACCACACTGAATGAAACACACCGACAATCTCCGGGGAGCTGTGTGCGTGTGAGTGTGTGTGTTGGTGGAAAGATTAGCTTTCCAGGAAAGAGGGCAAAGCTGAAAATTCCCTATATTAGAAATAATTACATGCAAAGTATTCGTACACTCACTCTGGATTGAATTTGGCATGTGTTTAACATTTATACCCACACCCCCCCTCTCAGAGGAGGAGGAGGCATTTGACAGCTGCTCTTCTCACCTTCAATCTTTGTCACTCAGCTCTTTAATGATGCCCTGCTGATACCAGTGTCCAGCGCACACATGCACACACACACACACACACACACACCCCATATAGGCCCTGTCCCATACACGACATCACGGTGACTGCACGGTGCCACCTGCCTCTGCCGTGCGAGCCAATTATTCCGCAGACATCTGCAGGCGGTGCAGGCCACAAAAGAGTGGGCTGACGCGAGTCAAAATCTAACAACTTGCTGATGGATGATCATTAAGTCATCCCTCGTGGCGACCGCCCCGTACAAAGAAGCGCGCCTGAGCCTGAGTGCAAACACAGACAAACACACTCACGCCCACCGCGGCTCACCGCTGCTACAACAACGCACTGATCTCTTTTTATGTTGCCCATTTCTGGCAAATAATGCATTCAGTTAGTCTTGCTTGTCTGCACTAAAGTGCACATTGCTTCATTTTTCTTGTATACTGCCCTCCAGTATACAGTAGTCATATATTTTCTATTGGAACAAATGAAAAAAAGATAGCAGCACAAGCGGTCTGCAGATGTATCGGAATATTTCAAGCTCTGAGTACTGCTTATTTAGTTATTGTTTGGTTAAATTAGGAAATGGTGAAACTCTGACATTTCTGTCATGACATTTATTAGTCTAAAGACATTTACACGTTTAGGAGCCCTGAACTTTGCAAAGTCCGAATCACTCAGACCCAACCTTAAACAGACTTAATCCTCCTTGCACTGTAATCCTAACCGAGTCCATGTGTTAACAGAGCATGTAATTATTTGAGAAAGTCACAACATTTAGGTAGGACACTATGGTATTTCTTGGTGTGTGCCACACATTTGAATTAATCTGAGTAAAATATGAATAGAAATGTTCAGTTTAGGTTAGCACCATTTAAAAGATGAGGATGGATGGCGTTTCATTAGACCGTTAGACAATATTTAAAATGCTAATTTCCGAATATGGTCGACGCGCTATGAGGATCAGCTGTTTATTGTCCACTTGAACAGGCTACATAACCGTCGAGTACTCTGTGATCATGTACTTCCACCTGCATGCTGAACCTTTTTGTTTTCAAAAACACCAAAGACAGTCATCTATTGCGAGCTAAAATAGCAACTTTAGACGGTATACAAAGAGATTTTCCATACATTGTGCGTAGTTTCTGTGAGGAGACCTCTTCTGATAGAGATTCAGTGCACTTCTTTGAAGATATTTTTGATCATTTTAGAAGTGAACTATACAATTTCAGTTTACATGCATTTAGTTGCTTCCGACAGTTTAAAAACCTTAGGACATGTTCTACACAACCGTACTCCCGGTATCATTCAAAGGAATACTACAGTACCAGAGTTTGTTGCTTTAAAAACTCCTAGTGGAAAAACAGAAATAGAAATAAGGACTACATTAATAAATATGGCTCAAAATCTTAAATTGACAATAACATTTTGTCCATACCAAAAACCTGTGTAAAACCAGTCAGTAAAACTTCAGCTTTTGTCAAAGGAGCAGGTGAATATTTAGAAATAAAAAGAGGAAATGCAATACAGGTACACTCGTTGGATTTAACTTGATGGATGATTGAGGCCTCTGTCTTGCCTTTTAAGATGAATACGGTGCTGCTTCACTATTTCAAATATTTACCGGTGCATTCAAATCTATTTTTGTGCAGCTCTTGTAAGAACAAGGACGCTTCAAAAATAACCCAAAATGTCAAGTATAAAAGCTTTAAGTCTGCGTTTGTTTAAAAGAAACTCGACATCAACTTAACAAGACAGAACAAGCCTAAATTCCACTTTCCTTTTATTTTTTTATCAAAGCTAAAGTGGCGCAAGATGCAATACACTTTTCTTTTTAAAAATAACCGCTTCATATCTTAATTTAATTTCAAATCTCCTTTTTGTAGGTTTTTGCCTTAAAGGACCCTCTAGGCCACTCATGCTTGCAGCTTTGGGCCCATTTGCTTTTGCTTTTAATCCACACAAACTCTAATCCAACGACGATCTCATTATATGTTGTGTTATTGGTCTATATGAATTTGTCTTCTGGACAAAAAGCTGACTTTTTATTGTCCAAGATCTTATATATGAACATAAAGGGTTAACTTCATCCAATAGATGGCTTCCTTGAGCTCCGTCTAGGACTTCAAAGGCTGTCTTTGGGTAACCATGGCTACCTTTGGAACTGCACAGTTGTTTGGGCATGTGTGTTCTGATTACCTGCTGTCATGTCTGATTTGATGCACAGCTAGGGAGGCCATTAATGGACTACAAAAGGGGATCTGGAAGAAAAGTCAAAGAGCCTCGCAAACCTTGTAGAGGATTAAAGTCCCCCACTGAGAACCTGTGACGAAACTACAAAAGAGGGTATAGGAAAAGAAAATTCCCTACCTGGCACCTGTGGTGGGGATGTTTTTACATCAATCATTGAAACAGTCAGAAACTTCCCCAATATATCAACATGTGAATCAAAGAGGAACAGGAAAAAAAATCCACAAAAATAAAATGAGCCATGCAGCAGATTTCTAGAAGACTCAACATCAATAGATGGAATCCTTTCTACACACCAAAGATCCCTCATAGTCTTCATCCCAACAGGGAACCAAAAGGTGCACATTTTTAAAAAGCTGCCCAGTAGTTTTCTTGCTCAAAGATGAAAAATAGAAATGTTATTCTCAGATTGTTATTCATAGAAAGCAGATAGCAGGCTTAGCATATTCACCCACAAACAATATGGCAGCCCTGAATCGGCTGAATGTTTATTTTTCTCCTCATAAAAAGAAACCCATATTAAGAATATAGGAGCTGAATAGTTACTTGAAGCTACTTTATTTTCACATGGTCAGGTGTGCTTTCTCCATCTATATATGCACAACTTATTAGGTACTTCTGAAGGCAAAAGGACCAAAAAGCAAAAGAAAAAACACAGAAAAGATTCACCCAATAAATTTGCTCAGTTTTTGGCTCCTTCATTTCACCAAAGAGATGTTTTGAGCACAATAGCTGTTGAAGAGTGCAGCTCCTGACTCAATTATTTCAAACATCGCCCATTTACACGCACTTAGGGAATTGGGACATTTTACAGTACTAACCAACGCTCACATTGAAACATTAACAAATTCCCTTTGCACACAAACTGAAAGAAAAATTAACAATCCCGTTCATATCAGAGGTTAATGCTTACCTTACTGATATGAAACTCCAGACGTCTCATGTACCTCTCGATGCTTTTGATTTGCTGCAGAAAAAGACGGATAAAAACCAACAATTTAGTCGTGCTCGTGAGAATATGACCAGACACAGTTCCCAGATGAAAGAAAAACGATTGGCATACATGAAAAGGCTGTATGTGGTTACTGAACATATGTCACTGATTTACTGAGTTGGATGAATTTATCATGCATTGGCTCTGTCAAAATTCACTTGTAGTTTCTTAATTCAAAATAACTCATTCTCCTCTGTACACTCCCCTTTCTGGTTTCAAACATTTCTTTTCTTTCAGAAACTCATTCACATCTTATTCTTTTTTTTTCTTTCTGGGATTGATTCCTATCTTCCTGTGGTTTAATATATACCTGTGCAGGCTAGATCCCATCCCAAAACTCTGTGTATTTCTCATATAAAAAGTTTAAATTTCCATCGTTCTGCAACTTACTTTGTCAAGATCGTAAAGCACTCCCTGGAAAGAAAGCATAAAAATACAGTTAGAAGGTAACCCAGATGATACCTCTTACATAATCCAAGCCGTATTGTAAGGAGGTGTAAGGAGGGATAAAAAGAGCAGTTTAGATGATTTATCGTAATCCAAATGTACGTTTTGGTAGCATTTCTAACATTTTAACACCCTTTACTGATATTTTTTTGCAGTTTTTTCCCTGCTGTTAATTGATCTCACCAGACGAGAGTTCCTCTTCATGTCCTTCATCAGAGACATGAGTTTGTCCAGCTCTGTCTGATGAACTTCAAGATATTCACTATGGAGCAAAAATAGAAATCACAGATAAATATGAAGGAAACGCAGGCACCCGTGTAGCAGAGGTGTTTGTTTAACACCGAAACCTAATGAATGAAACTGATATGCACTATCAACAGCTCTAACTGATTAGGGCAGTTTTCACTACAAAAAAAAAATCAATACAATGACAACAGTGAGTTAATAAATAACCTTCCATAAGTTTTCTGAATTGTCTGACCCAGACAGACAATTCTTTCGTCGTGTCTTTCTTATTTTCATCAAAAATGTGATAATGGTATTAAGTCTTTATTCACAGGTGTCTAATAAAAATCTTAAAGGAACATTTGACGACTTTCTTGCTGTCGACTACTTAAACTGAGTATGTGAGAGGAAGCGATAGTGCTCGTATTGCTCACTCCAAGCCTTGTTTGAGTGCGTTGTAAACTTCCTCCAGCCTTTTGGGCTGGGGCTCTCTGGAGCTGCTGCCTCCTTTGTGGCCGGACAGATGGGACTTCTTGGGCTTGGACTGAGGCTTCTTCTGTACTGCGGAGTTTCCAATGAAGGAGTTACACCTGCACACACACACACACACCAAGAAACAAGAATATATTCGTGAGCACAACGGTTGATATGACTAAAATAATGACTTTGAGCTAGCAAGAACAGATCGTACCCCCAAAGCATTTTAAAACCCCTCAGAGCTAGCATCTTGATCTTAATGTGAATCTTTATAGAAAAGCCCTGTCTTGATTATTCAATTAGTTATCTGTTCAGAGATATATATAGTGTCAGAGAGATTTCTGTTCCATTTGACAGCATACCGATCATGTCTCTTGTGTATTCATTTATCTTGTCTGTTGGATGGAGAAGGCTTACCGCACACATGCGGGACCACATTCTTCTAACCAACGCATTACGCACATACTGTCAGCTTGTCGAACATGCACACACAGGCGCAGAGAATGGCTAACCCATACCACAACCCTGAGCGGTACGCCTCCTCATCGCTCACAGGTGTGTGTTAAATACCACGTTCGCACACGCATTTGTGCAAACACTTGTTTCCCCAACCCCACTGTCTGGGTCTGACCTCCGCAACACAACCCCTTTAGCTTCCTCTGGTTCAGACACACACAAACGCACAAACTGAGTCCAGTCAGGCTCCAGGCAATCGGCAACATTCAAGGAGAACAATAGTTTTTTTTCCGGTTACAATTCTTTTTTTGTTTGAATTCTTTTGCAGTTTCAAATTAGGCTGTTGTCATCTTAGTTCCATCATTTCAGAGCCTTAATTTAATATATATATATATATGAAGAAAAGGGCACATCATCCTTCACTGCACAGCCTCCTCTCAAGTCTCTCTCGTGCCACATTAATCCATTTTAGGTCAAACTCATCTTACCCACTCATGCACATTTCAGCTTTTAAAAGCCTAATATATTGAGCTGACAAAATGACATTGCTCCCGTCTTAGTAAAAACGATCCGCGAGTCATTTCAGGGAAACGACAACAACCGATTCCGGCACTCGACGCGTCGGAACGTGCTGCGTCTCGCTGCGAGCCAGCAGCACAAGCTCAAGCGAAGCTGCCATAAAATGTAGGGCAACATGGAATAAAAGCGCTCGGAGGCCTTTGGGGTCACACGCGCAGCGGTGCAGTAGGGTCTAGTTGATGGTAAAGACACAAAAAATACACATACCCAACAATTCAGCACACACTAATCCTCATAATTTTGCATCGCTGAACACAAACTGCAAAGTCGGCATCATGTAGACACAAATAAATACCCATGAAGCACTGATGTGGGTATGCACATTGAGAGTCTGTGCCTGTTGACACCAACAGAGCCGCACACACACACACACACACACACACTAAGAACCCATATCCCTGCAGCTTTCCACCTCACTCATTATCAGAATGTTGCTCGTCTGTCGCCGGCAGTCACCCACACGCTTGAGTCATTGCGGCTAATTACACCATTCACCGTCTGAGTGCTGAGAAAGGAACAGAACAGAGTCTTCAGATAGATCTGCTCAGCGGGACTTCGGCGGCTGAAAACAATCAGGCGCCGACAACCAAAAGCGAAAGATTGCAACGGAAATACCCGGGACGTGAACGGGATCGGGCTTTGTCTTCAGCAAGAGCTGTCAGAGATGAGTCAAAGATGATGGAGCACAGATAAAGCTTCTTCCGCTCAGGGCCTTTATGAATACCTAACGTCTTACCAACTTGTGAACTTCCGGATGAAAACGATCATGCCGTTAAAAGCTGCTAAACCCCAGCTAATCATTCTACTCCAAGTTTATCGCTCCAAAATTCTTAGAACTGTTTGATTCAGTATGCAGTGATGGCAAAATTACCCACTAAAGTCAGTAAAAAGCAAGGCTTTGCACGTCTTTTCAAATGTCTGATCATTTTAGTGAATACTTTTTCTCTGAGTAGTTACTTAATCCAATGTCTAAAACATACATTTATCGTGTTATTCAATATCATCTTTATTACAGACATACAGAAAATAAAGATTCTTTAAAAAAATCACAGTTTTATATCTGTATACCAGGCCTTTCGGAGAATTGGAAAGAAGAAGCACAAATTTGAACAAAATATTTAAACTTAAATCAATATTTAACCTGTTTTGGGGGGATTCAGATGCTCTAAACTCAGCTTACGCAATAAGTGCCGTATTTGGGAATACTATCCACCTCCACTGCTCAAGCAAAGAGATACTTGCAAGTATATATTTGTTTTTGCTTTGGCCTCTATTTTGCTGTACTATTGAAAACAGCTGAAAAAAAGACTTCCAATGTTCTGTTTGACACTAAAAACTATCTCTTAACTTGTGACAACAGACAAAATACATCTCCAGCATGCATAGATCTACTAACATGTTTTAACCTGTTTAAATCAAATTCATTACTTATTATACAGAACTTAAATATGATAACACAGTGATGATCAATAACACTCTCAGCTTTGTTAGAGTCAACTCCAACTCAATACAGCATTTGATAGATTATGATAAGCTCCATCGATCAGTGGGATGAGCTTTAGTACATATTTGGTTAGTAATTCCTTGACCTGAATTGTCATTCCCGAAAAAAGGAGTTACTGGGCTGACCACAGATAAACCATATGCTTACCGTGAGCGCCGTTCCTGTAATGTGCTGAACCCGGCGAAGGACTGACTCCTTATGATGCCGTTGGGCCCACCTGGGGAGTGGGTTCCGGCAGCCATGATCTCCGGGACGCGGGACGACACACCTGGCAGAGAAACACACACACATTCACTTTAGACTAATCTCCTGGAGTAATTGAGCAAAAGATGAGGAGGAGGAATCAGATATGGAGTCAGTGATGAATCACATCCCAATGACTTCATGTCAAGAACTTTAGGTACGCTGAGACCTTGCTAACAGCGAGGTTAACTGGAGTGTGTGTGTGTGTGTGTGAGCATTGTGCAAGCCGCACAAGCATCGATGCTTGCCGTGTGCGATCTGGATGAGCAGCATTCAGAGCCTGTGCAGACATGTCGTCGGGCCTATTTGTCGCCGCTCTGAAGAAAACATACCCGAACCGTTACAGTTACTCCTCGGGCAGGTGTCACACTTCTCATCGAGTTCACGAATATTTTACACCTGAACTCAGAGCTGGCTTATGTAAGCATGCACGTTCATCAGACTGACATGTGTGTGAGAACCACTCACAGGCACACGCGACAGGTCACGACACAAATCCCCGCTGCGCTCGCCTTAAACTAAATTTCTCCTCTCGACAATTGCGACTGTAAGTATATAAAAAAGTCCACAAAAGCCGAACTTTGTTGTCAACTCCTCTTGAAGTTAAGACATCTTTTTATCGCCGCGACTATATTTACCGGCGGTAGCCTGTCAGGTTTCAGCCTTTTTTTAAGCCGGAGATGTGGAATGCGACACGAATCACGTGGACACTTGGGGAGCAAGCTGAAAATAGACAGAGAAAGGTCCAAATATAGTTTTCAGATAATGATGTAGCAGAGATCGCGGACCCAAAGGGGGAGGGATCCACTGAGATACCCGAATCACTGGGAAGATGAGCTTTTGTCCAGATAAGGGTGCTAATGGCAGGAGGTGGCCATCTTGGGTCGTTTGGATTGGGGCCTCCCGTTAATATCTAGAACTACTCAACCTTTCTTGGCTTACAACCCACAAGAACTCATCAGTCATAGGCACTAAAAAGACAGAAACTTTCATCTTTAAGTAAGTTGACTTTCCATTTTATTGACAACTCATTGGCCAGCGTCTCAAGCCACTTAAAATACTGACCACACAAAACAAATCTGACCCACAACTCACTGTCGACCTCGGCGATAAAGCCTACTTGAAAATTTTTTAGCAAGGTAGAAAAGGGATGGGTTTGATCTTGTTATCGCTTGGCTAAAGGGGAAAAGACAAGTGAAAAACAGATGTGCCTGAAGGCGAGAAACAGCAAGAAACCGATTTGTCACCTCAGATCAAACCCAACATAACATTCCAAAGCATCGGCCCCTCTGAGTCAGCACCTCGCCCTGACGCAAACTACAGAAATCCTTTGTAAAAAACGAAAAAAATACATTAAAAAAAACCCTAACACTGTTCCTTTAAGGCCATTTGTGCTAGTCCTGTGCTGCTTTTCTCCCCTGTCTTTATGTCTGAGCACACAAACATGTCACTTAAAACATATCCTTCCACAGCACTGCATTGAGCCGGAAACAGGAGCTAATTTTTGGGCTACACAAAGATTTCAGGACGCTCCCCGAGAAAGACTACATCCTAGTTCCTATAGCTTTGGGGGAAACGAGAGAGTTGGGAGCAAAACTGTTCCGGCTAGTCATAGTAGCAAGATCGCTTAAGCATAGAGGGATCTCAAAAGCGGTGACTCATCAAATGAACAGTCTCAGCCGTTAGATAACAGTTGGTGGTGCCAGGTGGTTGCTCCGTCAGCTGGAGCCAACAATTAATGTTGTTTCCTCTGCGGTTTTCAGCAGCTCTCCAACACAGGGCAGCTCTTCCAATTCATATCCTCAGTAAGTAGTTACACGTATAGTTGAGTCGGGCCACGATTATAGCTCAGCCCGGCTAGTTAATTAGACCCCTGTCTCGGTATAGGGTCATGGGAGGGGGACCTTTGTCACTAACTGAAATACAACCAACCTGCCTGGCAGCAAACGGCAGCTTCACAAACTGGAGCGTGTTAGAATTTGGCTAGAATTACTCAGTTTAGCATAGCAAGCTATAACAGGATCTATGTAAATGACTGATTGTCTTATTCCTTTTAGAACTATACTTTTGGTGTTAAAGTCTCTGGCTGTGTCCACAGACTCTCCTTTTCTCTCTTTTTCCTGTTACCAACACGACATTCCAATGTCATCTACATGAATTAGGACCTGGCCTGTTCATGACCAGAGCTAACTAGACAATAGGACTTGGTTATGTCCAGCCCTCCTTTGACGAGGCGGATCGAGCCAAGGAGATAATGTCCATCACACACAGATCTCGAACTCTTGGCCAACTGAGACCCAGTGAGAGATTTTGTCTGTGCAAATATACTTTGCCTGTGACCCATTAAATGTCATTTGTATACTTTTGATCCACTCTGGTTTATTCTCAGGTTTCCAACTAAAGAATCGGGCTAACAAGCAGTATTCATAAGATGTCCAAGATACCTTTAAAAACATCTTATGATTTGTCAGCCGTGTGTGGGAGAGTTGAACAACACACTGAACACATTCTCTTTAGTCTGTTTGATGTATTTTTTGCTGGGCAGCGCAGAAAGTAAGAGTTTAAGTGTCCAAATGGAGAAATAGCCCAGATAGGCATCGTTCATCCCATTTTATTTAACAAAACTATACACGTTTCGTCTCTTATTAAACTGCCCTTTCAGTTCACCTGTTCATTTTCTGTCCACACAAGTAGAAAAATATTGCACATGGCACGAGCCTGCAGGGTGTGTAAAAAAAAGAGTTCACAGATAACAGATTGGCAGCAACATCTCAGGCGGGATGACAGATGTGGTTCCAAAAGAGGTTAGGTGCCTTTTGTGATATGGATTACTTCACTTAATTGCAGTGCTGACATTGAAAGAAGAACAAAGAAGAAGACTGATGGCTGATTTTGACTGAAAGGCTTTTTTCTTTCCATCACAGGCTTTAGCACGACTTTGAGCTCACAGCGTCTCATCAGGTAACATCATCTTAATCTGACATAAGTGTGATGGACACAAGTCATCATGGTCTGATGCTGCCCAGAGGTGAGAATCACACATTTCAGATTACATCCATTTTGGTCCATTTTGGGTGATCCAAAACAGCTTTCTAGCTGTCCATGTTGATCTTGCTGACTTTCTGACTCACTCCCCTAAAAGAAGCGCCGTGGGTGGAAAATGATGCTACAATCTTGTTACCTAATGCTCTCTCGATACCAACAGAAAATAGTAGATACTGTTCATTCTGAGAAGGACTGTACAAGCCATTTTATTTAGATCCCTTCCATATGATATCGAGCCAAAAGGTGAAACTGAAAGCATTCAAAAGATCTTGCTCCTTTGGGAAGAGATTAATTTAGGGTCCCCTTTACATACAGTTTTTCCCAAACTACATACTCATATGACGAGTTGCACGATGAGTACTTAGAGGCACAAGTCCTTTTTCCATTGCTCATAGATATGAAAGAACTCAAACAAATGAAACAGGACAAACAGCTTCATTTTTTAAAACACTGACTAAAGTGAGAACTGCGTTTGCCCTGAATCTATTTTTAGGGACTCGCCCAGGCACTGCTGGGTAAATGTGCTTTCTCATAAAAAGATAATCATCTTTCCCTTCGAAACAAAGCTAATATCTGCATTTTAAATGTAGCCCAACGTGTGATGGTGTAAGCACATCTGCTGCACCTTTTAAAGCTGTGGAAGCTCATCCACCTGCACAATACTTTAGTGAATATAAAGCGTTCCATTTAGATTAAGTCAGCAGTGCGATGACAATTCATTGCAAAATAAATCAGTGGCAGCCAAATCTCAGCCTTTTTTAACCATGAAGTTGAGAATTTGATAAGTTGATGCTATTGTGGACATTTTTAACTGGATTTTCTGAACAAAAAGATGCATCCAGTCACTTATCTTTTAGTATTTACATTCTCTCATGTTTTAATAATTAATATATAAAGAAAAACTTCCTTATTCAGCAGAGGCATTCCTCACACACGACACACACGATGAGCTAACACAGTCACACTTGCACCCAAGTTTATGGAGTTTTCCGGAACCTTTCCCACCCCCATTAAATGCTCTTTGAAAAAAAAAAACTCAACATTACTACAAATGTTTCCACATAGGTAAAAGATACACACACATGCACACACGCACAAACAAGAGCTGAGTTCAACTGCTGAATCACAAAAACCTTTCCTCTCTGCTGTTGTGTCACTGCTTATCTCGTCTAAAGAGCCTTTTAGAGCAGGAACAATGCCCACTTGCAGTGTTTTCTGGGCCGGTGCCAGCTGTTACCAATGCTGAATTCAGCTGCCAGTCAGTGCATTCACTGCTCTTTTATCTCAGCCTTAAATGCCCCTGAGAGTGTGGTGTGTGTGCTCTTTTTTGGGGGGGCTTTGGAAGGGGGTTCTTTCTCCTTATTTATTCCCATGGATCGGTCTGTATGCAGAGCTGGAGCTCAACAGGAAACGGGCAAATGACAAACACGTAATAGGTAAATGGGACTGGACAGGAGACGGCGGGACAGTTTGCCGTTAGCTCTCCAGGGTGCATGTGCTTCGATGAATCGAACTCAATGCCGACCATGTATGTATTTGTGTCTGCTCTGAGCACTGGGAGGGTGAGACAATGACTGGATGAGTGTTTATGGGGTGATAATCCATCTGTGGGTGAAAGAAGAAACGGAAGAGAGCAACTAACCTGAGCTAAAGGTGGCCAACAGAACAATAAGTTGTAAGACTTAAAGAGATTTTTAAGGGTTTTTTAAGGCAGGGAAGCTGAGATGACCCACGTCATTACTGCACTAAGAGTTTTTACACCATCAGTATTTTTTTCTGACATAGGAATCATTTTCGTTACCATAGAATTCCCTCCCACAGCGATTAAAAGCACATGATTATAGTGTACTGTTGAGTGTATGACGAAGAGGGAAAAAAGTGCAGTTACTAATGGCTGTGGATGCTGAGCCATTTGAGGGAACAGTTTAGAGAGATGAAGAACAGGTTGTAATCAACTTTGCCAAAGTAGAAAAGACACAAAAGGCCAATTAAGGAAACAAAAAACAAGAACATGCATTCTTCTCTGTTGATCTCTTCTCCATCTTATTACACTTTTTGTACACTGGAATGGATTTGTTTGATATCGCGTCTATAATTATGCCTCCAAACACCATAATACACCATATTTGGTCATTCCACTACTTTTAAGTGCTATCCATCTCTACTGCATTAATGTATTAATAGCAGGACGCGCTTGCCACGTGTCAAAATTAGACCAAAACGTTTAGACTCCAATCACATCTTGATTGCTCGTTTAAAGTCGACTGAACTCTTTAATAAGACGCTTCTGAATGTGCACAAATGTGTGCTTACACGGGGTGGGGGGGGGTTTGGCTGAGACCAAAAAAACACGTCATCCACCAGTGCATGTTGACAAGGGAAACTTAATTCTTAATGCCTGTATAAATTAGCCTTGCCATGGCAACAGCAGACAAAATGGGATGAAGAGTGTTACGTAAAACAACGATTATGAGCCAACTGCAGAGAAGTAGGACACACACCCTCCTATTGCAGGGCAGAGGCTCTAAAGCACCAAACCTTCATTTGGCAAAGGTGTGTTTCCCCTGCCGCGTATAAAATCTGATGTTTTGCAGACACCGCATTAAAAAGGTGTCCGAGACTCCATAAAAAGTTTACTCAAGCAGGATTTCAGTGTCTTTTCTTTTAGACTATTACATTTATTGTTAGGAGATAAAAATCAGGAAAAATATAAGGAGTACAAACAGAAAAGAGCTGATGTAAGATTTCCCTGAAAACAACAAATGGAGCAGTAAAATAAAGAGTCAAATAAAACATAAATCTGCTTTGGGAAAAGAGCAAATCCAAAACTTTAGAGTGCTGACAATATGTTGCCTAAATCTCATCGGAGATGAGGCCATACGTTGAAAAACTGGTTGAAAGACTAATCCTGAAAACTTAGATTATAAAAGCACATCTTCAAATTCGGATCTCTAAAAACATTAGAGCAAAGAAGAAACATAAAGAAATATTTGAAAAGTTGAATTATTTCAGACTATGTTCCAATAAAACCTAGTTTTGGCATCATGGTTAGCATGTTTTACTGTTGTGTATGCTCCATTAACCTTGAATTTGAGAAAAAAAAGTCCTGGAATGAAAAATTCTACGCACGTTAAAGGATAAAACATTGATAAATCTACAAAGCAGACTACATGCAATCCCTTGGAACAGTTATAGGTTTATGTAACAAAAAGAGAGCCGCCTGCAAATGTGAATTTGCACCCACGATACAGCAGAAAGCTCATGTTATTGCTTTATAATCAAATACAGGATCTGCCCGTTTATAGGTACTTTTACAAGGCTAAATGACTTTGGGGACCGGGAGCCTCATTATGTTCAGCGCTGTGGAAAAAGTATGAGTTCCTCCAGTGGAAGGTGCCTTCATTCATCTTCACTGAAACGCTTTCTCAAAAACTGCCAAAAGTCAGGACGTTAAATCCTTTTAGAAGCCAGAGAGGAGCAGACATATGTGTGAGGCGAAGATGAAACAATGCTAATGCTGTTTTTGCTACCACCAAACACTGAAAAAAACAATAAAGAAAAGGAAAAGTCTGAAGACCTTAATGGGAATTTCTACTCCAGTCACAAATATAACTGATGAACTCAGAAAATAGGAGTAGAAAAAGCATCAAGATGGTTTCGGGAATATGGCGGCACAGAAAAGCCTATGGGAATTTCAACATGTCCTAAATGAAACAGCGTGTTCATCGTGCCCATCAAAGGCTGTTATTAACCATGTTCCCTCAGTGGCCAAAATGACAGGATTCTTCAGCCTTTTCACAGATGTTTGACGTGGAACTACAAACGGAGGATCCATTTCACAGCAAAGCGAAAGAGGACACACAACAGGTGTGTGCGCCATGCGAGCATGTGTGTGTAGAGATTTCAAGAATCCCACCACCACCCCCCGAGGTGTGGGGTAGGCTCCACAAAACACTTCTCACCCATGCCGGTGTAAACACATTTTAACCATAACTTTAAAAAAAGACCTGATGTGTGCAGCTGAGTGTGGGAATCGAACACTTTCTGATGAGTGTGTGTGTGAGCAGACAGCTCATGCCAGATTAATCACATGAAACATGGGACAGGTCAGAATTGAATTTCCCCCCAAAAACCGGGTGAGGAATTTATTTAGGGCCAAATTGCCGTGATTCAATCCTGGTTCATTTACTCATCACCTCTCCATGCAGGTACTCAGAAGACGTTCTTTTTGAATCACCGTTTAACCGAAGCCTGCGCTTGTTTCTTTGCACAACAGTGACATTTCCCATGAGTTCAAAGGCCCCTTTGGATCTTTACTCCCTTGTGTTTGGGAGAGCAATAGGATCTCCCCTAACATCCTTAAGATGTGATTATAGTCACTCTTTTCTAATTATAGGTCATCCGTATCCTCGTGGGGCAGAGAAAAATTACAGCCAGGAGATGGAGTGGCATTTAAATGGACAGATGACCAGATTAAGTAAGGCGTGTCTGGACTGAGGTTACATTCAGGCATCTGCCACTGACATTTCAGCAGTTGAGTGCAGTGTGTAACTACTTGAGAGCAGTAAGCTATACCGGGAAATTCATTATGTAGGTTAATGTTCTCCAAAATTCTCTTTAATCACATTTACTATATTCTCTAAATACTTCACAATACGGCAGCAGGAACTGAAAGACAAACCACTTAGAGACAGGTAAAGGTGGGTTTAGTTCTGGCTTTTGTGTCAGCCCTCACTGACGATAGTTTTTTTTTTGTCAACAAACAAAGAAAGTATCGCGATACAACTAAGTTTAGTTACTTCTTAAGCAACGTTTATGGCAGATAAGGTTGTAAATCCCAAAATGCCTTGTTGTCTCCAACCATTATTTTTCAGTTCAATCAGAACAGGTTTACACACATTACTGCTTTAGGTCAAATAGACCTCAGATGAACAACAATAAAGCAGAAGCAACGTTGGATACCCTTATCGTGAGCTGCTACTCAGACGTACTTTATACATTTATCATCAATTAAATACGAGCATCTCTGTAAAACAACTTATATATAAAGTAGGAGTTTGCTGCTCTGGAGCAACAAAGTATGTGTCGAGTCGATATAATGCCAAGGAGGAAAGACATCAGCAATAATCTTAGAGAAGCACATGCTGGTGCCCATCCTTCTGGGAATGCTTATAAGGACATTTCCAAACAATCATTCTATATCAAGAAAGTTTTTGACTCCAAATATATTATAAATTTGCCAATCTTTAAAAAGAGTGACTGTTTCAAAGATCATATTGTGCAGTCTGAGACTCTATTGTACTTGCCTCAGTATATTGAATAGTAATAGATGAATAAAATAACAGTTTTTAAATGTTCAAACAGCCATTTTCAATACGCTGGACGATGACATGGTCAAAGAGGATCCTCTTATTTATGATGTGAACTGCTATCAGATCACTGTGAGAACCAGCTCGCTCCAGGTCTCTGACTGTCCGCCAAGAGGGATTCTGGTAGAAAGTGACCACCAAAGCTGCAGCTCTGGAATGCAGCTGCAATCCAAACAGGACTACGTTTGTTGTTTCAACCTCGGTTGTTATTTTCAGCGGCAAAAAGATGACATTCTTCTCACTGATAACCGCTACTGTGACAATAGCAGAGAACAGCAAAGTGGGACTTCACTGGATCGAACAGAAATGGAGCCACTGCTGGAAACTGGAGTGGGAGACGCTGATATTTTGATTTCTGAATACATAACGCTGGCCGATTATTATAGATTATCACAAACAATTGTGTAAAAATGCCAATGGCTTGTAGCTTTTCCAAAATACTACTACTACTACCAACAAAAAAGCAGTAAAACTGTGCAGAATAGTTCAAATACAACAGCCAATAAACACAACACCTCTTGTGTTTCTGTGAAATGCCATATATACCATAGGATATAACATTCACCTGAATGAAAAATGAACTCTCACAAGGGGGGACACGATAATCACCAGCTGGCAGAGAAATACAGACGAGGGGTACAGCTGTTCCTTTCTGCCTAAACTGTAGTTTCACAGTCAGTTTCAGAGTGGCGATCAGCATGCTGCCTGGTGTGAAGATTCAGCCGGGAAAAGGACCCAGAGGAACAACCAAGTATGTTTTCAAACTTATCAACATCAGCAACTTCGGGAAATAAAAAAAACTGAACAACTGGAGTAGAAACGGACTCAAGAGTACCTGAAAGTAAAGCTTGATTTTATTTTAAGGTACATTCCAGTACTGTGGAAATTCGACTTAACAAAAAACAAACACACATATCAGAGCTGGAGAAAAACAGCAAAACTGTTCACAGTGAGGGTGAATACAAGCAGCCCTGCCACACACACACACATCTGCTCCGGCTATGCTCCGCTATATGGAAAGCAGAATTTTATTCTTAAAGATTTGAGATGGAGATGAAAGCTTGAAGGAAAAGGTCAAGACAGACTTCAAATCTCAAACTAATCCCCGTGCTGAACTTCTACATAAATTCTTCAGAAACCACCTTTCTAGGAAATATTAATCAAATCTCTCTTGGATAATTTGGGTTAAAATTTGAGATATTATTGAAATAGAAATCATCATAATAGTCCGAAGGCTGTGGTTCCATGCCTGGTCTACATGTCCACAGTCCTTTAGTGATGCCCAGTTTGGCTGGGCTAAATCAATGGAACTATTCTGGTACACATGCACAGGACGGGAGGGATTTTAATCATTAAAGAATGTCAGACTCAGTTACAGTAAGTACCTGTTGAGGTTACATAAGATTATATTGTATTTTTGCCGACAAATAACGACACACATGAGATGAGAAACTGCATACTGCATAGTCACTATTCCAAGCTGAGTTTTGAGTCCTCATTTTTTCATCTTTGGGGGAAAACATCATTCAGTGAAGTCTCTGCAATCACGCAATTACTTTAAAGAAAGCAGTTCTAATCTCCTCATTTCCAGAAAAGGCAAAAAGCAAATAAATTGTTAACCCTGGGTATTTTTTGGTATGCAAGGACATTAAACGTATGTCCAACTTTCCCATCATTAATGCAAGATCTTGGTAAATAATTAATGGACCTCAGGACAGAAATTAGATTTTTGATATTATATAAGCCAGCCACAGGGAACCAACAAAAAAGTTCAGTCTACGGATACTGAAATGAACAAACTTCATCTTTTAATATTTAAGAAAAAAAAAAGTCCAATATTCTTTAGAGGCACTGCACAATAAGTTCCCATAGCTGTGCTATGAAGGTATCAGATAGAATCTTCACACCAAGCCGCTGCTCTCTTTCGGGGACATATTTTTTTTGGATGAGCAAAATCATCAAAGAAAGAACAGCCATCCTCACAATGACCCCCCTCCAAGAGCGAACAAATAAATGTCAATTCCGTCTCTTTTCTGAATCACTCATCGCAGAACGGCGTGTCACAAGAACCCTGAAGGAGACGGCGACGAGAACACCCACTTCCTCCTGCCTCAAAAAAGCCTGAATTTATGACAGAGGAAACCATTCACGCTCCCTTCTTTCCAGAAGTTGGAACCAGTTCTGATTAAACATGTGACCTGGGAGCTGAAACCGATATTTGGGGATGGAGGCAGACGAGAAACTGCAAAAACTGGACGTGTTGGTCTGTTGTCCTGGTACGAAAACAAAGAAACAGATGTGAAGATGGTGGCGAACAGATGTGAACCGAATAAGATACCCTCTGTCTGGTCGGACTCTACTCTACACCAAATACCAAAAACAGATTATCAGCTCACGGGCTTAAAACGCTTATGGCCATCATAATGCTGCTCCGGCCAGAGGTGTGTCTGTGTGTGTGTGTATGTGTGTCAGCGTGCCAAATATCATGCGTCATGGATGATGTCTAGTGTTGTACCATGCGGTGCTTAGGCGGGAAGAGGATTAAGGAGGAAGACCTCTATCGACAGAAAAAGAGTTCAATGCTGATCTGCTCAGAGACAAGAGAAAAGGGGAGGGGATCAGTCTAAACTCTCCCCGTAAATTCCCTATTTGTTTCTATGGGGGGGAAGCGGGGAAAGGAAGAAAGGGGAAGGGAGGGGGGTAAACAGATGGGGAAGGGAGCATAGAAAAATCCAGAGCAGTATTGAGGTAGAGAGAGGCAGACACACACTCACACACACACACATAAATGGGCACTCAGTCCATTAGAAGCACATAATTGTTCCGGTTATCACTTTTCATACATCACTGCTTCTTACTCATGCAGTCAGAGAAACACACAAAGCCATGTACACACACACACACACACACACACACACTCATGCTTGCAGAAGCGTGTGTTTGTGTTCCTGCAGAGTAAGCGTTGTGACTAGCATGTGATACCACAGAGAGCTGCTCCCGCTTTGTTTCTGTTGTCTTGGTTTTTTTTTGTTTTTTTTACAGTCTGAACTGGCGACATTGTCTGAGTGGCATCGGCCCAAGAATTGTTCTACCCCGTCTTAGCATTCTGCAAGCTAACGCTGCTAGCACAGATCTTCCTGTCTGTCTGTAAAAGCAGAGGGCGACTTTTTCTCTCTTTTTTTTACTGCATAACTTGTGAACCTATTCAAAACTTAAATACGTGTCCTCATCTATGCAAACATCTTCAGAACGTTTAAGACTCGGCTAAGTTAGAGAGGAATATATCCTGCTAACAAGAAGCCCCCCCTGAGAGGTCCATAAAGAGTTTATAGTGTCCGCTGTTTGTTCTCTTAACAGTATTCCCTGCAGGAGGTTGCGCAGTCTTGATCGACACAACAAGCTGTCGCTTGTTCCTGTTCGGACGTCCTGAATGACATGTAAATATGGCCTTAAAAACAAATGGATGAGAACAATCAGTGAGGTCATCTTAATTGTACTGTAGAGACCATCCCTGTTATAACTGTGTGCTCCCTCCTCCAAGTATGTCTGGTGTCTCCCTCATTTATCATTTCACCTGCCATCCCCTTGAGGATCTCCCACCTCCCACTAATCATTTCTTCCAGTTTCCATTGTCCCACGCCTCCACTCGGCTCCGCTGCCTCTCCCTTCACATACCACTTAACCCCCAAGTGTAGCCCACAACCCACCTTCTTGACATCGGAAATTCCAAAACAAAACATCTCCCGTCCCTTTTAAGGCCGCAGTGATTGCAGGGTCGGACGTGCCGGGACAGGCTAATAATCCAAGACAATCATCCTGAGGCTAAATAACCTCTGACTTATAGCCAGTGGGACAGCAGCTTTATCCAACTTTATCCAACAACCGGAGTGGAAGTCTGTGTCTGTGATGAATACCTCGATAGAAATGACCATTTCTAAAATAACATTAGTGCATATATAGGTACCTTCACAGACAACACACAGGCCTGATACCTAATCCAACTCTTTGCACTTCAGGGTTTTATCAAGGAAGCCCGACAGGTCCAGTTAAACCCTGTGTGGCATTTGACTTTATCATTTAAGTCGTATTTACTGTTAAAATGTCAAAGAACAAAGGAGAGAAGTGAAATGTCTCCAACAATAATAACTTCATAGGGTCTTTATCTGAAGCCCGCGCTATTTCAGAAATGACAATCAGCTGAGAAAACTGTAAGGAGCCACTCCTTCTGTAAGAATGTCTGCCTGCCCCCCCCCACCCCCCACACCCACCCTACGCCCACCTCTCCCCCCAAATCCCATCCCATCCCATCCCATCCAAGAAAAAATAACACATGTGAGGTTCAGGAACATCCATACATGCAGTACTACATGAGAGGCAAAGCAAATTTAAGAACAGTTTAATTAAGAAAACTTGTGCTTGTATAAAGTCAAAACTTCAGGGTCAGTCTTGTATTAATTTCACATGGTTGTCCAAATCAGCCCCCTTAGCATAACCAGCGGGAGACATTTAAAAGCCAAGACAAAGTTCCCAGAAATGTCTAAGTTTACAAAAAATAACAGGAATCAGCAATTAGGAATAATGAATGTTTCATATAACACAAAAGTGGAATTTTAACTTCAAAGTAGAGACAATTTTGTTCATAAATGAGACTGTATACAGCACTCGGTTGAACCCAAAGTCTGACCTAAACACGCGTGTAAAATCTATAACAACAGCGCTCACAAAGACAAACTAACTCTGCGGGACAGTGAATCACAAAGTGCATGCAGTTTTCTGAATGAGCACATGTTCCAGTCCAATACACAGAAGAAGCCTGTAGCACAGAATAACCACATGGGAGAGCGTTTACCTCTCATAAACACTGCAGACTTTAAGTACCCATCAATTCAACCAATTTCCTAATAAAACTGCTGTCAGACAAATAAAAGGGTCACAAACTTTAACATAATTTTAAAAAATCCACCCATTTATGATGATCATGAATGAAATTTTCATACTGTTGTTCTGCTCAAATAAAATCCTGATTCATTTAAACTGCTGAATTGTTTTCTTTGATTGGGGAAACCCTCCTGTTGGTCTGTGGATTTTTATGTGACAGTCAATGGTTTACAAAAAAAACTTTGTCACTGGGAAACGTTAAGCTATAATTTCCCTCTGGGATTATTAAAGTATTTCTGATTCTGATTTTATGCTGTGCCACAGAGTTTTGCTTTAAATACATCCATTTTTAAATAAAAAAAAGAGGTTAAAACTGATTCAAAGTAGTGTTTACAGATTTAGCTGATATATAAGTTGGACAAAAAAAACTTCCATTGCAGTCCGAAACTGGCAAAACTTGTCCAAAAACAAAACTCCAACAAAAAGCTGAATGTTTGTAGCATAAAACAGCTGTTTGCTGCTTCCCCTCTCCACATCGGCGAGGTTTCAGGTGCTGCCGACTTTCTCTGCTCACATCAACACTGTGGTGTTGTGTTTAAGAGGCTTAGGGAAAAAACCCGACAAAATGACAGTGTGTCTGAATCGCCTCCAAACCACACAGTCATAATTCCTTTAATGAGACTTTGGAGAGGAGAAGGGAAATGAATACACGTGTGTGTGTTTGTGTACGTGTGTGTGCTCTGGTCCCTGCATGTGTGTGAAGCAGAGAAAGTGGAAGACGGGGCCAGTGGCAGGAACAGGAGCGGAGACGGCGAATGGGAAGTTGGCCGTGGTAAAGTGGGAAAGTGGGGAGAAGGTGACGGGGGGGAAAGCCCGTTTGAGAGTCTGGGAAACAGACTCTCTTGGCACAAACGCGCCAACCCCCTCGTTTCCGTGGCCCAAACGGCCTGGCAGCAAAGCAAAGCAAAGCGCTTCCACTTAACCATATCAAAGTCGGCGTGGCGCGGCACTGAAAAAGCTTTTAGCCTTAGAAGATGGGGGAAAAAAATGTGTTCAGATACAGAAGGCCGGAGGAATAGCCGAGTGGATGTGTGGGGAAAAAAGAATGGTCTTGTTTGGTTTTTATTTGCATGCATGTTGGAGGATTGTGTTACAGGAGATATCTCTGTCCTCAATCTGCATGCAAATGAAAACTTATCAGAACAGCTGACGGAACTATATAAAAAAAGGTATTTAAAAATCAAAGTGATCTGGTTGGTGAGAAGCTTATAATAATAAATATGAAAATAATACTAAGACTTCAAACCCAGATGTGCTGCTGCTTTTGTTTGTTTTCCTCTGGTTTAGATGGCAAATCCACAGTGGGTGGTTTTTAGTGTACAATAGATGCCCTTTGACCTTCCTTCTCAGCGAATTTGGAAGGCATTTCTTCAAATCTCCAGCTTAATCTCATGTTTCACCTGCAGAGTCCTGCGTGCGCTCGGGGGAAGACTCGTGGATAAAAACCTCATCTCAATCTCAGCTCAAATGGACAAACGTCAGTCCAAACATTGAAAGCAGCATTTAAAACGTCTTGCATTTTACACGTATTGTGTTCCTTTTGGGGTTCTCTGTGGAACCCAAAAGCCCAGACGTCTACGATCACATGTGCCAAACCGACAAACACGCGAGAAAAAAACCCACACAAATGCGTCTGAATGAACGTCTAAAGCAAAAGTAACTGAAAGGAATTTAATTTGACACGAAATTCTTACCGGGGCTGCTGTGTTAATCTTGCATCCCTCAGTCCACGCATCGGCTTGATCCACTAACCCAGTGCCCCATTGAGAGCCTATCCCCTTAGTCTGGAGGACAAGATTTCCCCCAAGGGACCGGAATACACGCTCCTCACACTGACCCCGGCTGACCACTCGGTCGTGTCGTGTCCACGGACACACGCAGCCACTCACCTCCGCTAAACTTCCCAGAAGTGGATCCTCAGTGGCGTCTCTGCGCGTCTACCTGCCTCTCTCCATCCATACGTAAAAAAGAGAAAGTGCTTTTTCTTTTTTTTTTCAGGGGAGCGGGTGGATTTTGCAAAAACAAAGGAATATATGTATAAAAAATAGGCAAAAATCGCAATCCCAAAAGCAAAAACCTACACCAGATGATCGACGTTTGCTCCCCTTTTACGCAGCGACCGTCCACAGAAAAACACTGAGCCCACTCTCACGCATTCCAGTTTGTGTTTGCGGCGCTCCTCCTGGACAACGCCGACCAATCAGAGGCGGGGGATGTCACGGAGAGGGCGGAGTCAACTCATTCTTTTTTCCTTTTTTTTGCAACCGAGCCCCGGTCTGCCGGATCATGGAGAATGACCCCCGACTCCATCATGCGGTGGGGGTGGTGACGGTTACGCGTGCGTATCCGGCTATGTCTGCCCTTTTGTCTCTCACAGCAGAACTGAATGATCTAATTCAAGAATAATTCTGCAGAAAAAGGAAAATATTCAACAGTGAGAAGCCATGGTAAAGATTGCCCAGTAATATCAACCCTGCAAACATCCACGTAAATTGAGTTATTTGAGTGTTTTGCTACATGAGATTGGCAGGTTGTTATTTTTTTCTTCACTGTGGCACAGATCTATTAGAGACGTTTCAAGAATCAGCTCAGCCAAATTATGTCAGATCACCAAAATGTTGCAGTTTAAGATTTGTGGTTAAGTATTTGCATCTTTCAGACAAATAAATGTAAGATAAACCATGTTCTGCTTTCTATCTCTCTGACTGCAGCGAAGATATAGGTTCTGGAAAATTGTGCCTGATACAGAGCAATTTGCCAACAGCAGAGGACCACAATAATGTGGACATAACATACATTTCCTTATATAATGGCTATTTAGGGAAAATTATATATTTTTTCAACATCCAGAAATAAAGAAATACAGATAATTGGTAGATTACCATGAGAGAAAATGAATAATGTGCTATATTTCCTCCTTTTCCTTGCATTTAACAACTGTATATAGTGTTAATCCAAGTAAAAATGAAAATTCTAGATACAATAAATGAAAAGATAAAGCCTCCGATTCAAGGTTCCCTCAAATTTCAAATTACACATGGAATAAGGAGCTCACGGACCTGTGAACTTTACAGGCAAACACAACGCTGCAGCCCCAATGACCCAGGACATTCAGAACATTGTGTTTTTTTCCTGAATGTGTTACAGTCTTGCAAAGGATGCCCATTTTGAAAGAATAGAACTCACATTCCCTCCAGCGTTTTAAGACACTGATGTCATGTTGACCTGAAAAATAAACATTTTTAGACGTGCTGTACAACCTAATTTCCTCTAGAAAAACTTATTGTACCAGTGCACAATCTGGTACTGGTACATCACCCCTACTGACAAACTATGAGGCACAAACCGGGCCTGATTATCAATGATTAAAGAGCTTTATAGGAATGGATTTTTTCCGGTCTTCAGCTGGTTTCCTTAGAGTGCTTTTCCTTGGAAAGCCAACCGCATTACACGGAAAGGAACCCGCACAAAAAAGTCAAACACCTCCACCTTTAAAAAGCTGTGGGCTGCGCCAAACACATTTCCTGAGAGAAGATACATTTCTGCTGCACGACTTATGAAGAGTGACTCGTCTTGAGGTGCTCCTGCCAGCATAATTGCCCTCCATAAGTGGACGTGTTTTTCCACCGGGTCCATACAAATCCAATTCAGCTCGCCCTTCTGAGAAGCAAAGGGAGCAGAAAATGGCTTGTCCTTTTTGATTCATCAATTGGTATCAGGCCGAGGAGGGGATTTTATAATCACCTTTTGATGCGATTAATCTTTAAGAAAGGGTTCAGTGCTTTTAAGCAGTCACTGGATTCATTGAAAATGAACTCCAGCCACACGTGAAATTGCATTTGTTGATACTCTTGCAAATTAAGGATAATTGATTAGCAAAAAAAAGTTGAAAGAGGAAGAAGCCAACAGGGATAAACTCAGAGGGGTTATCTAACTGTTTTCAGATAAAAGTAGCAGCAGGGTGCAAAGATTCAAGAACCCCACGAGGAAACCTAAAAAGTGCCTATAATGGATAGACCTGCAAACCTTATTTCTTTTCATTTTGTATGAAGCAAACCTTTCAAAGACAGAGTCCAACAGGTGCGCAAATGAATCTCTTGGATAAATTTGTCCGGATTAAAGTCCAGATTATGATGCATGACCAATTTAGAGAGGTTTAGCTGTCGAGATCTATTTAATGAAGACTCAGAGCATCACTCTCAGATCAACTATTATTCCCAGTAAACCATTAAAACACTAGGTAAAGGTCACTGAAAAGACGGTGATGGAGGTAGACTATCAGCCTGATCAGAGAAGGTCGGCTTTGATTTGTTGAGTGAAAATAGGTATTAGATCAAAAGATGAGTGCAGAGCAGTCGCTGACAAGGAGCCTTTTAAATGACTCGAACTAAGTGATTCTTTATTTCTACCTATAAATAACACCCATAATTATTCCATATCTTAATGTTTAATGCATCGGTTCATTAAAGCATCTGACTCAGACCTGCAAAGAGGCATGACAGCAACTAAATGTTTTGTTGTCCAAGGTAGTAAAACCACATTTAGCACATTAGATTTTCTTCCATTGCTCATTAGGGTTGCATGTTGGTGTTGGATGAGATAGAAAGATGGACAGTAGAAAAGAATAAAGCCTCTGACATGTAATTGTGCTTTTTTTTCTACCACAGTCATGATATGCCATTAACAGTAGGTGGCAAGATATTTTTTTCTTGGTTTCATTTTTTTTTCTTTTTCCTTTTTTTTTCTTTCTTTTCTTTTTTTTCCTTTTTTCCCCTTTTTTTCTTTCTAGGTGGCAAGATTTGAAAGATAAGTAGACCCTGCACAGTGTTGAATGCTCATCATTGTAAACACAGCATCCTGAGACAAAACCTGAGTGACTAATCTGGAAACTTTTCAGGAATGATCGCCATGACTTTTGAGAAATATCTGTTTTATGAATGCAGCGAATTAAGCAAATGGGTTGATTTTTCTTTTGTGTCTAGACAACAAAAATAATTTGAAAAATATATTAGAGAGTAGCTGTTTTTTATCAGTAGTTATTTGACTGTTTACGCTCTGCTATGCATGGTGGTGTGGTGGTTGGCACCATTGTCTCACAGGAAGAGGGTTGTGGGTTTGAGTCCCCGGGGGAACCAGGAACTTTCTGTGTGAAGTTTGCATGTTCTCCCTGTGTCTGCGTGGGCTCTCTCTGGGTTCTCCGGCTTCCTCCCACCGTCCAAAAAACCTGCATGTTAGGTTGGTTGGACATTCCAAAGTGTGAGTGTGTGTGGTTGTGTGTCTCTGTGTGGCCCTGTGACTGGCGGACTGTCCAGAGTGTCTCCCCGTGACCCCATTTGGGAATAAGTTGTTCAGAAAATGGATGGATAGATGTTCAGCTATCACCAAAGACAGTCAATTAGATGCAACCATTCATCCCTCCAAGTCTTCTCCCAACTCGGCCTCATTCTGGATGCCAGACATAACTTATTTTCTCTTCTCCATCTCATTTAGCTTTGTAACTTTCAGCATGAAATCCCGGCTACAGCACATTCAGAGAGCTTTACATGGTTTCCATAAGCCTCCTAGCTTGAACCAATGCACCCCCGCCCCCCCTCTTTCTCCCTTCCTGCTATAGCTCCTCAGCTGTTGGACAGCTCAGCCTGTAATTATGGCTGTCATCAGCTGCTCCTGGCCAGCAGCTATATTTATGGGAAAAACCAGCACGCACATTCACACTACAAAGTGAACACCGACAAACAGAAGTTGCAATCAGAAAACTAGAAACAGGTAAATCAGCCATGGGAATACTGGATCGTGTTTAATCTCAAGAATTATTCCAAGTTATCTGACTTTACTGAGGCTGAAAAAATAACTCCTTACGTTTAAACATGCTACTGAAATAAAAAGACGAACTCATAAAAAAATTGCTGTTTTTTCTTTAAAGGAAACTGTTATTTGTTATGTATAGGGTCTTTGATATATTCATCAAGTTATCCTGAATTTGAATATGTGAAAACTCTGCATAATGTTTACAGCAGCCACATAAAGAAACTCTTTACATGCAGGTGTTTTATCCGTAATGCTTTCTAAATAAGCAATAAAAACCTCCTTTATCTCCGTACCAAATTGGTTATTATCCACTATGTCGCAGAAAGCCAATAACAGTCTGTACGCTGCCCCGTCCAAAAGCTACATGCTTTGGCTGCTTTGGTCTCTAATGACAGCTTTCTAGCTGCAGGTAGAGCCTCTGTCCCGCGGGGCTTGGAGGCATCTCCTGTAGGTATGCATGTGAAAAAAAAAAAGAAACAAATCATCATCATATCTCTTCCTCACGTGCAATGTGAGTGGGGCATAATTATTTCAGCAAGGCACACTGTCGAAAGTTAGATTTTTAGCAGAAACTGGAAAAATATATAGAAAAAAATATATAAAATATATATAATATATTATATATAATAATATATTATAATATATAATATATTTTATATTTAAAAATAAAACAAATATATATATATACAGTATATTTTTTAAATTATTAATAGATTGAATTAAAAAATATATAAAAATTGTTTTAAAAAAAGAGAGTCCACCCACCAAGTTTGCTTGAATGATAAAGTTCAAGGTTTAGTCACTATACTTTTTAAGAGGAACTACACACACAGAACAGTAGAACACATTGTACTTATGTACCAGTATGAAGGAAAAGTGAATTTAGCTTATGAGACAATCATCACTTGTGGGTAAAGTTTTACCCTTCAAAGACTGATCATCTCTGTTTCCAAAAAGGAAAAAATGACAAATATGATGGATTACATGATAGACAAGACAAATTTTGCAGGGCTTAGACTGAACGTCATTGGTACTGATTTATGCTAAGATGGGAAAGTTAAATAGGCCTATAAAGGATCAGTTTTCCTTCATTGTGCTTTAAACTTCAGCCCACTGGTGAAGTCATGAAACTTAGCGAAAAAATCCGGGGACTTTTTTCAATCAGTGTGTCAGATTTAAATCACTTTAGGAATCTTTTTCCATGAAAAGACATTGACTCTAATGACAAGAGAAGAGAAAGGATGTCAAGAAAGATGAAATGGCAGAAACATTTGGTGATTCCAGAGCAAATATTAGATTAGCACAGATCAGACAACAGGCTAGATGAGACTACCTTTACGGGTTGCTCAACAATCTGAACGTTTCCCTGAACTTTTGACCAACTGCTGGATAAAAAGGCGAAAACTAATCTCCAAAGTCCTTGCAGGTTATCCTTCTCTGAAGAGTCATGGGTGGTCTGCTACGCTTCATGGTTTGAACAGAGTTACCTCATTGTGAAAGAGGATCCAAACCACTAAATGTAAACCTCCCGGCGTCGCCAGCGGCGCATTGTCATGGCAACTAAATAGGATGCGTACAAAAGAGGTCAACAGTACAGTCAAAGACAGAAGCCACGTGTAAACATCTGTGACCAAAAATAAGAGTCCAGTTTACACTTGGAGTTGAAACACTGCAGAGAAAGAAAGGGTGATTTTTAATCTTGCATCATCAAGCCTGCAGAATGTTGCAAAATTATAATTTCATGAGCCCCAACGTGCAAAGAGAGTGCTCATTTTCTTCCCTTTTTCAGTGAAAGAGTGATATTTGGAGTCGTTGGCTAAAGTAGGTCATGGGAGCTAACAGTCTGAAGCAGGGAGAGGGAGATGCGTGGAAGAAATATGCCAGCAACAGTAGATCCACCCCCCCCACCCCGGGGTCAGAGAGGCCGCTGGCACACACACTGAACTTCTGTCAAAGTAGTCTGCATGCACTGTCTGTTGTGTTGCTGTGGACAGAGTCAACATCTGTGGCCAGATAGCGGAGGTGTATAAGTGGGGTGGGCTGTCACTGTGGGAACATCCAGGTTTAAAAGGGAGTGTGGGGATGCACGGGTCATGTGAGGCCTCAACAGTGGAGGTAAATATGGATGGTGGCAGTTCCCTGCGGACAGACCTCTTCGGTAATGTATTTTCTCACATGACATGTACAGTACATTTTGCTGTGAAATGATAACCCCCACTGTCCAACCAGTTTTGTGTTGCAGTGTGGAGAGGGATGGGCTCCTGGGTATGAGTCATAAAAGTTAAGGTCAAGATGACAGACTGCAATAGCCATTGACTAAGTCACAAACTCAACTCTCTGCTGTCTGGAGGGCTCTTCTTTGTAGGTTTGCTGTCATTTCTGTACACACTGGATTCCCAACTGGAGATCACTAAAAACTCTTGTTCGGAGATACAAGGAAACATCGTAATAATGTAGTATTCCAGATTAAATCAGTGTTGACACGTTCAAACCAAACAAAACTCATTGACTTCAAAGACAAACAGGCTGCATTTCCTCAGAAAATCTGAAATCTGATGATGATTTCAGGTTGACATGATAAAGGTGAAATACTCAATATGCATCACAACGCTTAGAAATGAAACAATTGCAATAACAGTTTTGGCTAAATAGGTCTCACAAGCAAAAAATCTGCCTTTCTCCAGTTGCTGTTTGAGATCATCACGTTTCTTTATAAAAAAAAAGATTCATACTGCAACCTCATGAGCAGTTGCGTACAAATTCAAGAAAAATGTTTGCTAAAGCAGAGTTAAAATGCTTTAAAAAGGGGGGAGAATGGTTAATAAAATAGATAGAATACAACAGTAGTTTGTCCACCACAAAATGGAATAACGTCAGTTACATGAAACAGATGTTTTGGACGGTATAGCAAAGGTTGTATTGTGTGTTCACACCTTCCACCTGTTGGAAAGGCTTACTCTGAAAGGCAAATCCAAGTAACTGAGTATTTTCGTCTAGATGTCTGCAATCAGGCTTCATTTTAACAGTACAATCTAAACCCTATGGTCATTCTCTCCATAGCTGGTTCTGCTCTTATTTCTTCCTCTTTTTTTCACAGAGGAACACGGTTTCTTCTGTGGAAAAAAGGTCTGCCGCTTGAGAATTCCCGAGTACTGATATGCACACTCAGCAGGCCTGGCTTCTACAACACAGAACGACAGAGCTCAGATTACAACACTCTCTTCTTTATTAGGGAAATCATCTCCGCTCCGTGTCTGCACGTACCAAATTTGCAGATAAATGAACGCTGAGCCCTTTGATGAATGAAAGTTGGCCCCTCAGCTTTCCAGTCTGAGCTCCTCTGTGCTGGAGGACGCTCGGCAGACACCGAGTCGACTCAGAGTGGGATACTGTTTCCCTCACTGCACAGGGCAAGTCCAGACAAGAGCCCGTGCGGGATGTGGATTTGTGAAATCCAACCTGACTTCTAGCCTTGCTGCTCTCTCCTTGAGTTCCACACGGCATGCCGCGGCTTTTGTGTGATGAGGTTGTGCAAGTGTGCTGGGGGAGGATCTCTTACACCCTCTGTGCAACAGCTGAAAACTTGCTCTGTGGACGAGTGATAGATTTCCCCTTTGCCAAGATGATAACATGCTAACATCTGGCCAGAGATAATTTATTATGCTACTGATTTGACTTGATAAGACAAAATTTGACGAGATTTGATTTTTATAACGTGCAAACAACTGAGTTTGGTTTCAAACATTTCTATTTTCTAGGGGAAAAAAAGGAAAAAAAGGGGTAAAAAAGGAAAAAAAGGAAAAAAAGAGAAAAAAAGGAAAAAAGGAAAAAAAGGAAAAAAGGAAAAAAAGGAAAAAAAGAAAGACAAAAAACTTTTTTTTTTTAATTAAAAAAAACATTTCTATAAAAGATGGAGCGATCAAAGTTCAGCCGTTACATGTTTATTCCTTAAATATCTGCTGTTGTTTAGCTGCAAACATTAAAAGAAAAGTCCTGAGGGAAAAAATGCGTACATACAATGGCTTACAGAGCACAGTTGAATCCTCAAATAGCTAACCCTTTCCCTCATTCCATGCATTTACTTAAACTTCAGTAGGTGTAAATGTGACTGACAGACTATTGTCCACTGAGTGTTTGTCTTTCTTTTCTCTCTCTCCCTTTTTTTTCCCCCTCAAAGGCGACATAGAGAAAACAAATAAACAAACAAGAGGTCTTGAGACCAGCAATTAGTGGTTTTGTGTTGTAATTGCTTGTAAGGGGAGGGTTGGAAACACATCCCAGAGTATGCTTCAAAAAACAGAAACAAAAGAAAACCATGGGCAGATGAACTTCCACTGATTCACATCACGAGACCTTCGTTCAGCTCAAAGCATAAACATCCACAAGACGTTTCAATGGAGGATTTGTTTCCTTTGTGGTTTTCTGAACTTCAGGTATAATTCAGTCAGTTTTAAGGCCCCTTAGTCGCGGAGTGGCGTTTCCAGCTTTTCACTTATGACTGAAAGCAGCTTTTCATGCTTTTCTGACCTGACCCAGTTAGTCAAACACTGGTTTATTTAGATACCAAACACCAAGCCGTCGGTCCAAATTGATCTCATGCTTAGCTATATTTTTACCGTCATTAAAGCCCTCCTATTGCAGCTGTCCTGAGGGACTTACTGCTCCCGAGCACTTCTGCACACGACCTCAGAACTAAATCAGATTCAGGCAATAGCTGTTAAAGAAGCCATTATGATTATTTTGGTCTCAATGAAGCCCCTTGTTTCCGTTAGCCTACAGATTTGAGGCAGTTCCGTTTAAGTCAGTGTAACAAGTTTTCTATAGAAGCGTATCAATAAAGGACATTATGTTTATACACATACTGTAGAAAAAGCATAATTCTGGCTAGCACTTTAATAGAGGTTCTTTTAGCTTTCAGCAAAACTGATCTGGTCAGGTGAGTTCTTGTTTTTGTTCTGAAGTGGCTCATGTCTAAGACTTTTTATATTTTATATAAAAGGATAAAAACAACTGCAATACCCTGCCATTTAAAACTGATCTTTTTTTTTACTGAAAATCTTGTCAAAATGCACAGTGACAGGACAAAAACACTCTCAGCCCCTCCCAAAACAAGTGAAATAGCTATGAATGTTGAAAGTTGTGAACCTGTCAGTGGTGGGCCGTCAGGGCCTGCAAGGCCTTCTCTGCAGGCCTAAGAAAATATCTGAATCACAGACTGAAGTTAATGATATTTTGTCCATGGAAACTTATTAAATATCTCTAAATAGTCTGTCAGCTTCCTTTCATAGCTTTTCCCCTGGTTGCGCTGCTTCCAGACATACATTTTCATATTAAAGCATTTAACCAATCACATTTCAGCCATCATTTGTCGCTAGGTAGGGTCAAAGTAGAAGATGTCTGCCTGGAGACCTTCACAATCCATTCTGCAGGCCCCCCACCCCAACAGAAAATACATGTCGAGTACACTGTTGCTTTAACCAATCAGATTTTAGGTTGGTGATGCCAGGGCCTTCTCGAAGGCCTTAGGCAACGTCACCGTATTCACAGGAGCTGATTGGATAGTCAGATATCCAATCAGCTGCAAGCTAGCAAACAAACTGAAATATAGTTGTGTTGGTGTAATAGCTATTTTATGATTTGGTGGCGGATTTACTGTCAGGACCATTTTCAAAAAGGACTTTTCAAGAAAAGTAAGTGAGTAAAATGTTGCTTTTTTCCTTAATAATATCATGAGTTTATGAGGATATTATTGATGTTTGTTTTGTTTTTTTTTGGGGGGGGGGGGGGGGGGGGGTTCGCAGCCCCGATTCGATATTTGGATCGTATCGGCCGGCATGAGAAAATGCCGATCCAGACTCCAGATCCATTTTTTAAAAAGTCTGATCCCACATTAGCGTTAGAATTAGCATCTCCTAACCCACAGGTCTGTGTCCCAAACTTGTGTGTCCCAAAGTTGTTATCAGAGAAAATCCCTGTTCAACATGAGTCTGACAACTAAGTAAGTAGATAAATAACTTTAGACTTTATTACAAAAAGCTGGATCAGGGCATCCCTACTGTATTTCTACATAATAAGATGATTTCTATACCAATAAATAGTTATTGAGGGGTGAATTGATTCAGACGGAGCACTACTGAAGGCCTCGGTGTGAAATGCACGGTCCGCCCTTGGAACCTGTGGTATAGGGGAGAGCATCACCCCATCACAGGTGCCTACACTAATCATCCCATACCATTTTTCCTCGACATAAAGGATTCAAACATACAGTTCTCACTGTCATTAGCCAACTGAGAGATTTTGCTATTTCAGGCAATCTGAACTGAGGTCACTGAGAGTGTGAATGAGGAGGAGAGGCATAAAAATGAGAGGAAGAGCACACATTGGACTCTCTGTGTCTGCTTTGTTCGTAGCAGGATAACAGTATGCCCCCTTTAATCATAATTCAGTTTAACACAGCAGCAGAAGCATGACAACCAAGACTAACCATGCCCGAAACTGCCCATTGTTACAGTCTACAGCTGACAGCAAATTTATATCGTTCATTTCCTTTTATGACGGTAGCTTTGAGGTCGCTGCCACCCAGGTTATTTTTGGGATGTCTTTTAATTGCCCTGTTGGCTGTGGCTATATATTTTCTTTGGAAAGCACATTTTGTACTCTTATAGCCATTTTCATTTTCCGCCATATAATTGAAATATCTACCAAAGTTTAAAAAGGCGGGGTTTTTTATGACTTAGATGGTCAATTAGGACTCAAATGTTTGCAATACTGTGTGAGAACACTTAAAAGTAACTAAGACATCACATCATTACATGTAAGGTGAGATATTAACTATAAAAATCTTCATATAAGACCATTCCAAAAGGAAAACAGAATTACGTTTTTTTTCCAGTTTGTTCTACAGAAACTAATAATAACGCAAATTGACATAGAGACATTGACTCTGAAGCCTTTTATGCAAATAAAATTCTAACCTCAGAATAAGTGTTAGCAACACTCAAGATATAAAATGCAGCTTTATTTTTCTCTGCTATTTCAAAATACCATTACTGCCTTTTAAAGCAAATCAGTTTAATTCATTCTCAGCTGATAGTGTACTCAGTCATGCCCCTTTGCTGTTATTAGAGTAGTTACAAAGGCGAATTTAATCTTTAACACAATGAGAAAAATGTGGGTGTTTCATATGTTGCAGTTAAATCATAATTATTCAGAAAGATTCTCTACTTTTAGACCAATTTATGTATCTTTAGACCACCTAGGTGATGCCTTGAACTAGGCTTCAAGACATCACATAAGAATCAAACATACTGTGATACGTACTGAGATAAAACTGTAAGTTAGTGAGAAGATTCACCCCTAAAGACATAAGTAAGTGCCACTGGGACAGTGGTTATACATTTGAAACCAGACTACCAAAGATATAAAACCCTTGAACATTCAACACAATGCACACAGAATAATATCCATGAAAAAATCCAAGGAGCTAATTGGAACAGAAATGATAAGCGATCCACATTCTGCAACCTTCAGCTGTGTCTATGAATAAACACGCTGATGCCTGCTGGCCAACTTCTACGTGAATCGGAGCCCTGTGATTGGCTGGTTTGTTGCAGCGAGTTATCCAGCCATGCGGCTCCTGGCTGAGCTGTTAAAAGGGAACGTCACATTACCACTGTGCATATCAGTCAAAAGTGGGTCAGAGAAAGCATTAACATACATTACATACCAAATGATGCAATATCAGGGAGCATCCTCCACTTGAACTGACCGCATGTGATCTGTGGAGGTGCTGGACACACGTGTAAGCCTGTGCAGACCTTGAATACGGATGCGTGACCATTTATGTGTGCAGATAAACATACAATTCAACCGAGCACTTGCAGAGATCTGACCGTATGATTGGGATGGAGTATTGAGGGAAGGGTTTGTGAATTTTAGAAGAACAATCACACTGGGGAGAAACTGTGAAATTGGTTCAAAATGAGTGTAATAAATCATTTTACCGCTGTTGTGTGTTTTAGAAGGAGGGAGCGGAGCAGTTCTATCACAGTTAGAAGGAGGGCTGTACACATACTTGCTTATTGCCAAGAGCTAAATTAGAAGATCGATGCTACCACCAAGTGATTAGGTTAAGTTAGCGTGCAGACTGCAGGCAGCAAGGCGAGCTTCAACCAAGAAAAACGGACTCCGAGCAAAACACATGAAGCTCGTTTCTCATTTGTACAGTGTTTCCCCTAACGTGTAGCAGTGCCGATACCAGGACATGAAGAAGAAGGCGTGAATTTGAATTACTGCATATGCAGAATCTGAATGTACCTACTGGTAATAATGTTATTACTTAGCCCAGCAGCCACATAGCGAGTAGTTGCTTGTCTGAAAGATCATTTCTTAACTTATCTAATCTTTTCTTTTTAACCTTTCACCCTTAAGAGCATCTTAGATTAAGTATTTTGTATGCACTACATCAAGTGGTGAACTGGGAACTGGCCTCTGGCTGTTTAGAAAAGATCCAAAATCAGCTGATAGATCCTGGTTCCACTGATCTTAGAGACACTAATCAAGTTCATTTTTTTGTCTTTATGAAACCACCATCTATATTTTACTAGCAGATAAAAAAAAATATCTCATTCCTGTGGTAATTGATAAGAACAGAACTATTGAGAGAACCATGACAAGCAACACTGGATATTAACATCTAAACAACTAAAGAGAGTGCATGCATTGCCATACCAATTCGGCAAGATTTGTTTTAACAAATTTATTGAAAAATCTAAACTAAATTTAGTACTGACGAACCAGCAGGACCAGGGTGCGAGATGTGGCAACGACCTCTTCTTAAATTAGAGTGAATACAATCATTCTGCTGAAATAAATATGGTGTTCCTATGTTGTTCTCCCCCTCAGCACAGATCTGGTTTAGGTGTTTAGATTATAGCCATCAGAGCAGGACAAAGCAAATGCGAATACAATCAAATAGAAAATTACGAACAAAACAGATAGTACTGTGGTACTTTGTTTTAGGTTTTGTGCTGTCCATTGCGGTAAATAACATTAGTGATAATACTCTGAGTAAGTATCAGTACACATATAATCTGAAATACAAAGAGCACAAAGAAGTGTAAAACTGATCTCTAAAGATTCTTCAAACATATTAAGGAATATAATCATTTTGAACTGCATAAAGCCACCGAATGCTCTCTTACCACAAGAAAAGAGGGATACCATCCTTTGAATGACTTATTGTAACTTGTAAGACCCATGGTTGGACGTGTTTTCAGAAACAATCCTCATGGATATAAGTGGCTTTACTAATCACGGTCATGGACACCCCAATGCTGGTCCTAATACAGCTGGGAAAGGAAACAGTGACCTTTGACCCCAATAGCGTAGAACAGGATCTTAAAATAAAATGGACCCCAGAGAAAACAGATAAAAAACACTAACTTATCTTAACTTTGTTTATTTCACAAACAAATATAACTTACAAATATGATGTATTTTGATCAAATGTAATCAACATTTTCTTTACATCTTTACTAAACACCAAAATGCATTTTGTCTACATAAAGACGCAATAGGTTCCACAAAAAGTTTATTTTGTCTAAATTCTGCTCAGAGACAAGAATGAACAAAAATGAATTATGACACAATCTGACCGGATTCTAGTCCAAAGTAATCATCAGTCCCGTTTAAGTGAAATCCATCTGTTTGTCACGCCTCCAGCCTCCATCTATCCAAAGGTTACGACTCCAGCTGCTTTTAAACCTTACGTAAAGTTGATTTTTCTCATGGTGCATAATGCTCGGTCAAAGGGAACCTGCTTGTTATACAAGAACGCCCACACTTCAGAGGGCACGGCCCCTCTCGGCTTTCTAAAAACAGTGAAACTCGATTAAAAAAAAACTCTTCATGCAAACTCCTGCAAGAAGAACCGACGACCAAAATGCCTCAAGGATTAATCAGCTTGATCATACCAGTTACGGTTACTCATGTCTATGCCACCGGTGGCACGTCAATGAAAGGTTTTATTCCTCCTTCACGCTGAGATAAATCAATATTTGTTTAGTTTTTGTTTTTTTTAAAGCATCTGTGTGTGTCGGAGCCTATCCAACCATGGAGTTGTCAGCTCCACCTACACCACTGAGGAGAGGCTCCCCTGGGTAACCCTTCAAGCATCCCATCACTTTCACTCGTTTTTTTTCGCCCAGATCGTTGACCGCGAGTCACGCTCATATTTACGCACAAAGGCAAATTCCCAGCAAAATACTGCACGGTTTATTCCACGTTCTCAGAGCAGGTTCTTGCAGCCCACCAGCAAACCTACGCCGATTCCAACACTTTTTTTTTTTTTTAACGACTGACCCTTTGGCATCCTACCGTCCTCGTAGAAGACATCCTCCGCTTCTTCGCGCATCATCTCATCCAGGTCATCCTCTGCAATGTCGGTCACAGCCATCGCCGTTCCCTCCTCTTCTTCTTCTTCTCGTCTCCCCGGGCTGTCAAAAATCGGAGCTTCGGAAAGAGCGACTGGGCTGTAAAAAATTGAATCAACGCGGCTCCGGCCTCTTCGCTTCAGTGGGAGACGACCGGGGACTGACTGACTGACTGAGCTCGGCTCTCCGCTCACCAGCGTGCGTGTGTCAAGTCGAGTGTGTGTGTGTGTGTGTGTGTGTGTTTGTGTGGGCGAGAGGGGGACGACACCCAGAGAGAGACCTTCTGTAAGTTTCAGCAACGGGGGCCGATTTCATAACATCCTGTAAAAAGCTGAAGTGAGAGTGTGCTGTTTGAAGAGCACTTGTATGAGTAAGTGTGCGCATGTCTGTGTGTGTGTGAGCTTGCTGTACAGGGTGGGTGGGTGGGGGGGGGGGGGTCCGTAGTGTGTGCATGCATGTGTGTCCACATACATACACACACTGCTCCGTGCAGTGAATCAGCTGAAGCCCCCTGGTGATTAACGGGAATAATTAGATTCCTAATTTTGGACCGGCGCGGACATGCAAAGGCGTGAGAGAGTGTGTGTTTTTGTGTGTGTGTGTTTTTGTGTAGCGTATGGGACTGGAAGTCGGCTCTGGTTGTTATTATTCCAGCACAACTCACTCAGAATCATGAGACCGAGCTGATTGCTGCCTCTATTTTTTCATCTGGCCCACTTTGAGGAGGCTTGGCAACACCGATAATGCCCGTGGTCATCTGCTGTTGCTGACAGCGTCCACTCATCTGCTCATGGAGCCAGTGACCACCCGTACCTGCCATCCATCCCTGCATGCATCCTTATCCCTATGATGCCAAATGTATCATATCTGATTCATACGGTTTCTGAAGTTTTTGGGATCTGAGACTTTTTGCATCATTCAGTGGTAAAAGCTTTGCTCAAACCCCTGTTGTACACATTCAGATATACCTGATAACAACCAATAGAAGACTACACCAAAATATATTTTTGACTGATTGTGCGCTAATTGATCCAAATAATTTCTGTTTTTTTTCTTCATATGTTGTTGAGTGGCCAAAGAAAGACTTCAGAATAAAGAAATCCAATATTCTTCCTATTTTTCTTGGATCAGGCTTTAAAGGGTTATCCTTCAGATAAGGTTTATATCCAGTGGGAGTCGGCGCACTTTAATGTCTGATTTGAAAACAGGAAAGCTTTCTCCTAAAGGTTAAGTCATCCATTTCTCATCACAATCTTGTCCATAAATGATACATCCTCATGGTTCACTAGATGCCTGTTCTGCAAGTAAGAGAAAAATGAGTCCTTGTCAAAGGCCTGTTAAAAAAAAAAAGAAAATAAATTCAACTTCTGAAGTCAATCTGCTGAACCGTTCTTTCGGCAAGTCAGCAGCGACCGAGTGTAAGTGGAAGAACCCCAAGCCAAATTTCAGCCTGTAGCAGGAGAATGCATCATTAGTATCCAAATGGGTGCCAGCGTTAGCCGGCTCCAAATGGGCAGATCTTAATTCGTTTCAATATTTCATTAGTTGTGACATTGTCTGGCCTTCATGTGTATTAAAGGGTCAGTTCATGTTGTATTTAGTGACGCATTATGAGGCGAGCTGTAAATAGTGGCCAACTGATTACCCCCGAACTCTTATTATTTCTTGCTATGTCAGTGGTAAAGAAATTTGATAAAAAGGCTAATGAAAAGTGAAATATATAGAAATCCAATTCACAAAAGAACAAAAAATAGAAGTCAAATGACCGCCTCAGTAAAAGTACAAGGGGGGCACACAGACAGACAAAGGAAGAATTAAAGACAAGACTGTGTTTACACATTTTGTCTTTAACCCTAGATTAATGAGTAAAAATTGAGTCATTCGAGATAAATTTCTGAGGTAATTTGATTAGAATTTTTCTTACTGAAAAATATACATATATATGAAATATGGAGAAAATAATTGAGCAAGCCCAGCTGGTACTTAATGTCAACATATAGTGACAATTAGATGTGACATTAATGTGAACATTAGATTAGTTTAAAAAGAAATCATTTGGTGAATTACTGAGTAAAACAGAGAGTAAAAGTCTCACGAATCAACCTTTTTTTTTTTACGGAAGTCTATCTTTAAATAGTATTCCCTTATATTTTGAATGGTTTTCATTGCTTTCTACATCTCTAAGGTACATGTCATCCTGAATGCAAAATGTCTCCCCTTTGAATTATTCTTATTCAAAGACGCAGCTAGATAAATAATGTTCTTCCTCTTTTGTGTCTTCCTCTGGCTCTTCTGTCATCACTATGCAGTTTCTCTGACTCACCCCATTTAGACAAACCAATTCCCACCAAAATAGAAAGTAGGCCTAGAGTCAGTTCATTATCACTTTTCCTTCTGACTTTCCCTCCCCTGTCGCTGCCTTCCTTTAAGGCTGAAGCTCAGGGGAGCAAACCTTGAAGCAAACTCATTTCACCGGGGCGAGTCCAGGCAACATAGATGCACGATCACCATGGACAGGTTTCTTTTTTTTTTGCTAAAATAAGATCATGTGGACTTCTGTTCAGACTATAGTAGCACTTAGGTTTATTCTCATTATGATTCTGGCTGTTTGGAGCATCAGTCCTGGAAACTGTATTCCTGGAAACTGTTGCCAAACCAGCACAATGCACAGTATGGAGATGACCAGTTGAGGCAGTCTAGATGGACATAGAAGCTGTGGAGTACCTTGGTGTCTTTATATCTAGGAAAACTGCTTTGGTTATTACAAACTATGTGGGTAAATCTGTTTTCCCCCAGCGTCTCAAAGCAGAGTGCTCAACATTTTCTTTTGACTTTGAGTTCTACTTGATTTACTTTGTGCTTCTAATCTCTCATGTTTGGTTGGGTGAGTTGTTGTTAAACTTTTTTCTATGACTAACTTACAATGCGGTCTTCTTTATGAAAATGTGCTAAAAACACAACAGAACAAGAGCCAAGATGAATGGGATTTTCATCCTTGTTTTGGGACCAATTTCTTCAAACTTTTTTGTTAAGTCACTCCAGAAAGCAAAATAAAAACGGGGAAATCCAGGTTTTCAGATGTGATAATCCACTTCAGAGTTGACATGCAAAATAAGGATGGTCAAAAAATATCAGATGCAACTTAAAAATCAGGAAATGAAGAACACACAAACACTGGGGCTCAAAAACATAAAATTCTGCAACAAAGAAAAAAAGAGAAAAGATTTATATTTACAATTTAGCAGAATAATCTAAAAGATCGGAGGCATACTTTTTTTTTTTTTGCATGTGTCTGGAGCCCTTACAGTTTCTTGTCGGGACATTTTGACAAGAAACATTGTGCAGGGAACAAGAATCACTGGTCATGCAGGAAAGCATGAGACAATGACACATGCAAAGCAAAAGCCTACTCTTATGCAGAATCTTCCCACTCCCATCTGCTCACTTCTATAACCATCTCTTGTTTTGATGACTGTATCATGACTCACGCGCAGAACATTTGTTAGCTTAAACTCAGAGTTACTACCAAATCTAAGCGTTCCCAAGCATCAACTTTCTTTTCACCTCCTCTGTTTTTTGATGACACCGTAAGCCACTTTGTCTGCTGTGATACCAAAAAAAAGTCATGTTCAGACTGCGTTCGCCCTGCTGCATAACAATGAGTGGATACACAGTTGTCACCGGGGACAACTCTTTGCTCCGGCAAATGGAAACACGCACCACGGGGATGCAAACACGAGCGAAACAGACACTGGGACATCTGTACGATAATATGGAGCGCTCTCAGACATGGCAGCCAAAGCACAGCACAAGCCGACAAGTGCACACACCCACAACACACACATCACGCATCACACGTTTGTTACTCCGGCATCGAAGAGCGTCACACAATCAGACCCGCTCGGTACAATAGTGTTGTTTGAATGGGGTCAAACAATGCAGCTCTTTGGCATCTGAAGCCAGCCAGATGATGTGTGTCCCAGGAGGATGAATAGGCGGCTTCAGCCTCCTACACAGTCACTCTTCTGGCCCTGAAACTATGCATTAGCATGCTTCCTGTTGCCGTGGCCTGAAATATCAGTGATTCACGTTGGAACCAGTCATTTGTTATCATCCAAACTTATCCTGATGTGTCCATTTGAAAATGTGGCACTTCTCGCATGGCTAAAGGCTGGAGAAGTTAGATTTATCTGTTACATATATATTTTATGTATGTGGAAATTATTTGTCGTCACTAAAATAGGTCCAAATCTCTTCTGCTCTTGTTTAAAACATCAATTGAAGCGAATCATCAATTCAAAAGGGGAGTTCAAACAAGCTGAGGTGGACAGGCAGGTTATAGAGTGAGAAAAGAACAGGACAAGAACTACATTCAGGAAAATGTATATGCAAGACCACCACAGATGTTTAAAGTCTCGCTCCAGTCTCCCTTTACTCAAGAACGCCCTTCTGAAATCAGCAGCTTAACAACACCAGCTGGAAGCTGGAAGTCACCAGTTCCTGAAGCTAGGCCAACCACAGGGTCTGCCAATTTTCTTAAGGTCTCTTCCCATTTAATCTGCATACAAATTCTGTGAAAATGTGATCACAACTAGTGTTATAATGCCAAATGTATCACATTTGATATATATGGTTTCTGAAGTCTTTTGGATCTCAGACTTTTTGCATCATTCAATGGTAAAAGCTTTGCTCAAACCCCTGTTGTGCACATTCAGATATACCTGATAACAGCGAGTAGAAGACTACACCAAAATATATTTTTGACTTACTGCACGCTAATTTAATCAAAATTATTTCTTTTTTTTTCTTCATATGTTGTTGAGGGGCCAAAGAAAGACTTCAGACAAAAAAAATCCAATATTCTTCCTATTTTTCTTGGATCAGGCTTTAAAGGGTTAAAAGACGGGCAAAATAGTCCCATACCCAGAGTACCATCCAGTTGCACAATTCAGAGGTACCCCCCTCAAAACCTGGTCGGGTGCCTTCTCTGTAGCATTCTGAGGGTTCAAATCTACATTCATGAATAATGAAAGGAATTCACACTGCACACACTGCATATTGTTGCAACACAATAAATCAATTCACGAAACCACTTAGAAGCTACACTCCAAAGTACAGTCAAGAGAACTGTGTCACGGCACTGTGTCGCCCCGGGCTCAGACATGTCAAATGCACCGGGTGTCCAGTTAGAGGAAGGAAGTTTAAGGAGGAGACAGATGGAACAACTTTTCTAAAAGGCTCTTGGTGTCAGCGGGACGTCCCCTGCCTCAGCAGGACACACATATGGTCATCTGAAAACGGTGCAAAGGCTCCTAAAGTCATCTCATATCTGATGATTCCCACAGACAACAGCGTGTGAACGAGAGAGCAGCTGAACAGTGAATGGAAAAAATTAAACTTCCATGGGCATCTTCAGCCTCTTTATTTCCTGTTGTGTTCCCTCCACCCAGGCCTCTGGCTTCTCCTCTACCTCTAAGACGGATGACAAAGTGGGATGGTTGCAAAGGCTTGGATGGTTACCCGGGTAACAACGATGAAGGCATTGCATTGCAAATTCAGTTTGCGACTTCACCCAGTGACTCACTGGAAGTGCACGGGTGTAAATGTGTGTATGTATGCTGCAGATTTTGGCTTCATGTCTATGGTAGGAGGTGGCCATAAAATGCATACCAGTCCAAACGTACTCATGCATGCAGATACAAACAGATTTGCTTTAAAGTCTTTATAATACAGAAGAGAAACAACAGCAAAGTGGGTGCCGATTTACTTAAAAAATTAGAATTCATGACAGTCAATGATTGCCACTTTAAAGCTGGTCAATCCATCTAGATCTCAGACCTGAAAGAGGGTTGAATGAGTAAAATGCTTCAAAACCTGATATAACCAGTACAGACCGTAGCCTGACATACCCAACACCATATAAATATTTAATTCCAACAGTTTCTCAACATTGTTCATCTTAAGAAATCTTCAGGATCTGACTGGCTGCATTATTAAAAAAAACAGACGTGATGTCATGTAGAAGCGAATACCTACTGTACGTATACCGATATCCTCTCATCTTTGCATGGCTGTATGTCCTGACTCCGTGATACATCTCACTAAAGGACAACTCTGGGTCAGTGCCTCCCCAACAGCGTGAATCCGTCTCCTTAAATGCTTTCTCCACTTTGCCATTTTTTGTGCGCTCACCCCGTCTCTCCCTGCCACTATTGTACTTAGCCCCGCCGTTGTTTTACAATCGGATCCTTTTCTTTTGCTCGTTCGCTCCTCTTTTTTTTTTTTTTTCTTTCCTGTCGCCGTCCCGGGGTGCACAGAGGGCATCGGACAATGGCGGCAATACAGCCACTGCATGCCATCTGTGCAGACTGGCACAGCAGAAACAGCAGCACCGATGTGGTGCCATCCGGATGCTTCTTCTGCTGCTGGGTCCACCTGGAGCGAGGTGATAACATGCAGCAGAAGCACTCAACCAAATGAATCAGCGGACCGATTTGTCTGTTCATTTGTTTCTGAAACCCTCTGTGTTAAACTCACACTGTGTCCAAAGCTTGCAGCACGGGTTCAAGTGGGTTCACATTTGAGATTTGTATCAGATGGTTTTATCCAACAACTTAATAAGTTTTTTCCAGGCCAAACTTGCTGTACGTAAAGCATTATATGTATTGCCAGCAGATATATGACACCATTTTACTTGATTTGGAGCTGTTGTCAAATTACTATACATGTTCTTCCTTTTAACATGCCTGTTAAAAGGAAGTTTTTCCTTGCCTGTGTCGCCTAGTGCTTGCTCATGGTGGGAATTGTTGGGTTTCTGTAATTAACTTCTGAGTAGGGTCTGACCTGCTCTGTTTGAAAAACGCTGTGAGACAACTGTTGTTGTGTGATGTGGCGCTATATAAATAAAATTGAATTGAAAATTGAATGTTTGGATGATTTCTAACAGCCGACTAGCTGTAGCTGCAAGCAAAAATTGTTTAATCCAACACCATTTTTGACAAGAAGACATTTTCCTGGTGGAGATGACCAGAAACGAGATGGGGAGTTTTGAACTAGGGTGGGGCAGCAGGGAGGTAAGAGGCACTGAAAACCACAATTTCCTCTCCCACGCCACCCATTATACCAGCAAGTGCAGCTAACACCTGCTGGCCGCACAAAGGGGAACTCAGGGTTCGAAACTAGATTAGCTAGATGAGCCACCCCATCCAAAAATGATGTAGTATTAGCTACATCGGCTGCACTATGAAGTGACATCTTTGTGGTTATCAGGCAGATATACACGAACAGCTAAACAGAAGCATCTTCGATTGGAAAACGCCAGTAGGCAGAGATGTTTTGCAGTTATTATGAATATAAAGGGGATATGAAGGGAGGATCTCACGATTACGAGAAACAGGGTGGGGACATGAAGGGACGGTTGGGCAATAGTGTGTAAAAAAAACATTAAGTACTGATTGCAGCGATGCCTTCCAAAAATAGGAAGCGGATGCAATGTTTGCTCAGGTTCAGGGGTCAAATTAATTAGTCACTCTGTCTTTTTTTCCAATGATCCGAGGAACAGGGGATGACGGGGAACATGGAAGACGTAGTGACGGCTAATCATCACACATAAGTCTTCTATGAAATAATACAAATCTTAAAGACGGTGTGTGTGTGTGTGAGTGTGTGTGTGCAAGTGTGTCTCAGGCTTTGCATCAGTTCACTCCAGAATGATGACATCTGCCGTGATTACACAGCTGTCCATCTCCCTCCGGTAGGAAAACATACAAGTCACACCAACCATACATGACCTACATACGTAGATACAGCCACACTTTTTTTCTCCAAGTAGCAGTTTGTTTTTTACTCATTTAGATTTTGCTTGATTTCCAACACCATTTAGGTTGCAGACTTTCCAGTTAGCTCTTTAAATTAATTAGGATCTGTCACTGATACCTTTCAAGTTTAATGCTGATCCTAAAACCAAAATAACTGTAAATTGAATTGAACTAAATTGTTGTGAAAAATGTGAAAAAATTAGAAAACATGTTTGATTTTGGGTCTTGTAAGGACATTTTACCTGATAGTTCCCCAAGATTTCTCCATATAACATAAACCGCAGTTTCTAGTCTATTAGTCTTGCTTTTTGTGCCAGTATTCATCAACCAAAAATCATTGTCCATGTTGTCTACTCAGCATAAAGTGCATGGTAAGGGCTGAAACCACCACTCCAGATGACTGCGGATCAGCCTGAGGCTCCTCAGATGTCTCGTGCTGTGATTTTTTTAGCTCTATCTCCCACAGCCTCCTCTCATTGACTTTCAGCTTTCAAAGTTGTAAAATATTTGAGACATTGCAGTGTCCTGATGGAATAGCAAACTGATTTTCTTTCAGAACTGCCCTTTAAATCAGTCTGTTGCTCTCAGTTCCTGCTCTGTTTTTTCTCCTTTGTTACAAATACACTGAACGCAGTTTTTTTTTTTTTTAGGAAAAACACCAGTCTGTTAAAAAATTGTGCCATGTGCCTGGTGTCTGGTCTCACATTAGGGAGATTGTTCATCAGGCAGCAGGTCCAAAGTAAAGTCCTTGCTCCTCCACATTAAGAAGTGGCCCGCTGACCCTTGATGGGAGGCATTTTGGACACGTCTTGGTGAGAGAAGGCCTGGGGTCAGAGCCAGGACGCACTAGAGAGATTCGAGCCTCAGAGGAGGTGGCTGGGGGGAGGGGGAGGTGTGTGGCGGTGTTTGGTCCCACTTGTCCCTGGAGCCATGGCTTGTCAGCAAAAAATGGTTGGACGGATTTAACTTGTTGGAAAAACTGATTAAGATCACTCAGAAATCATCAAATCAAAATGATCTAAACTGTCCTCAGTCAAAAATGTCTGTCTGTGTTTCTTGTTTATTTAGCAAATGCATTTTGTTATGTTAATCTAAAATGATTTTTTTCTTCTAATGTTTTGATTGTATTAAATTGATTTGTTTATTTTATTCTTGCAGATGTCTGTTCTGTGCTAAATCTCTGATAAGTACTGACCGTGCTCATGATTAGTATGAACAGTCCTCACCTTTTTTCATCATTTAAAGGGACTCGCCAGAGATGTAAAACTGCACTTCGGTAACACTGGGAAGTTACGGAAGCAGGAGGTTGAGCTATCTTAATTTGAGTTCCTTGAACTCATTGAGCAAACTAATGCAACGTGGTGGTTTATTTCTTAAGGAGTAAGGTTAAAAAAAAACATCCTATTTCAAGCTGATGAATTAAACATGATCTTGTCTAAATCAAATACCCGGTGACAGTTTATATGTATATATGATATATAACCACACTAAGGAATTGCCCCCTTTACAATAAAATAAACTTCTTTAAATATAATACAGAGTCATTGCAATTTGTGTTGATCAAATAATATAAAACTATCATGAATATGACTATCTGCAATAATCTGCAACCAAAATTCTTTTATCCACAAATAACAAGCTAGTTCTTTAAAGAGACTTTAAGAATTATTCCCAAAGAAAACATTGCTGCTGCTTGAAGTTATCTATCTTGGTCATTTGTCCCCTAAAAGCCTGAATTAAAATAAATTGATGTTGGTAAGTAAAGTAAATCCGGGCCTTTTTCCGGTTCATCAGCATCTCAATGCTTATTCTCATCAATGAAGCCCGCAACTCGCCCTCTCGCACGCAGGAAACACACACGCACAGTTATTTTTCTGCTGGCATCTCTCTGAGGGTAACGGACACTGAATAAAGCCACATCCTGGCCACCACGAAAAAAAATCCCGAGAGTTCCACTGAGAGACACAAAGAAGAGACTGGGCCCCCCGGTCCAATGGGAACCATGAGCTGTGGAGCCTGTGTTAGTCAGAGGATGCCAACTCCTCCGGGCTTGGCCTCGAGATGCTCCAGCTTAGAATAAAACTTTGACCAGTCACTCTCGTGCTTTCTCAGTGCCTGCTTATTATTCATGCCTCGGTGAGCTGATTGAAAAAAATGAGATAGTAGGTGGCCCTCTTTCTTGCCCGTGTAGTTCTTTAGACAAACAGAACAGAGCTTTTTCACAAAATCCAGACATTTTTAAGATGGATTTGCCAGCACTGGTTCATTGTCACAGCTTTTAACGATATAACAGTGATGCATTTGAGAAAGTAAGGGGAAAAAAACAACCTTGTTTGCCTGTTGACTACAGCTAATCTTTCAGCATTTCGCTGACACGACCTCGGTTTGTTTTTCAACTGGGAATTTGCTTTCAAGATCTGTAGCTCGTGAGTCACCACAAGCAAAAAAGCTAAGCACACAGAACAACAACCGGTCCCTGGTTGGTGGTTGTAATAGAGAACCCCCCCCTTCCCCTCGCCTCTGGATAGTGACAACACAAACATGAATCTTGATTAAATTCTATTTGCTGTTGTTACTGTCTGTTGAGGTTAGAGGTCAAGCTCCGCTGCTGTGCCACCACCTCCAAGGCTGGCTGGTAATCAAATCGGCTTTAAATGATTACATTTGCGAACACAAAAAGCCAGAGGTTTGCTGAACACGACTCTCGCAAGAGTACTAACAGTAGAGAGTTTATAAAGCAGTGTCTGCTCTGCACAACATGACCACAATTTTAGGAACGTTTGGGAAAAGACTCTAGATAACCCTGTAAAGCCAAATTAATCATATTTGATTCATACGGTTTCTGAAATGTTTTGCATAATTTTATGGTAAAAACTTTGCTCAAAATCCTATTTTACACAATCAGATACACCTGATAACAGGGGGCAGAAGACTACCCAAAAAATAATCTTGACTTATCGCATAGTAATAAATTATCAATATTAAAAATGTATTTTTGTTTTTTCTTTCTACATATTTTGTTAAAAGGCCGAATAAAGACTTCAAACCAAAAAAAAAAAAAGTAATTTTCTGTTTTGTTTTATTCTTGGATCAGGCTTTAAAGGGTTAAATAGTTATCTACTTCTACAGGAAACTAATTAGTTTTCAGTCCGTGCAGAAATTCCTTCAATTCAACATCTTTAAAAATAGATATTCTGATATTTTACCATAAATCCTTTAACATCTTATCTGTTATGAAGGATGCTGTGTGGAAAACAGAATGTGTGAGTGAGCAGTGCACGTGCCCTTTGTTTCCAGCTCCCTGTCTCTCACTCCCTTTCCATTAGTCTTTTACTCTGTGTTCATAAACAGCCCACGCAGCAGCTCTGCTTGTTGACTTTACGATGTGAAACGACGGTAGGAAGAAAAAAAAAAAACGGGCCAGCACAATTCCACTCACATGCACCTTGAAAAAACTTGTAAAAAATAGATTCAACCCAGACAAAAGGGGGGAAAAAAAGGTGCTGAGTGGGAAATGAGAGACAGCGAGAGTAAGAGAAATGAGAAAAACCGGAGGGGAGTGTGAATGTGAATGTGATTCCTTTAAACCGTAGCTGGAAAATGAGCAAAGGCAGTGTGTAATCTCCTCTCGTGCGGTTAAACATCCCAACACCGCCTCCTGTGCTGGTGGCAGTAGAAGGAGGCGCGTTGCTATGGAGTGGGAAGATTCTCAGGGAGGCAACATCATAATTGGAGTGAGGAGAGCCGGGAGGGGGGGGTAATAAAGATCTGTGTGAGGGGAGGGACCAAACATATATAAGGCAAAGGGTGAACCTGCGAGCGGGAGAAGGACACTGGATAAGTAGGAGAGGGGGTGAGACGGAGTAAGGAGGCAATAAAGTAAATGCAAAGAGGGCAGAGGTGAGGGACAGGGGGGAGTAAAAAGGGAGGCAGAACAAAGGAGAAGAGAAAAGCGCGGACAGGAGGTCACAGGAATATGACAAGACAATCTCCTGAAGTGCCTGGTATCTGTCTCCTCCATTAATGGCTTAAAAAAAAAACAAAAAAAACAAAGCAGCGGCCTTAGAAATAAGGAGCAGATCGCCTTTTGAAATGCACTTCAGTGAGCTGCCAGAAAAGGGAAGAGCAATCTGCGATCGTCAATAAAGGAAGAAAGGTATATTCAACCCTTTAACACACATTTTTAGGTTGAGTTGCCACACTTCCCTCCCCCCTGAGCTTGGCAGAGGAACAGACAGCGTGCGCGTACTGTACGTTTGTGCTGAGATGAGCACAGAACAGCCACAAAACGGACTGCTGGCGCCCCCCGTTGGCGGTTCCTGGAATTACATAAACACGACAACATTCCTTTTCGCACTTTATGCTGTGAATCTCCCAAACATCCATCACAGTCCCAGCAGGGGAAAAAGGGAGATCACACTCGATTCAGCCACATTTGAAACTTAGACAGTATTCTGATATGAATAAACAGCCTATGAGTTTACTTTATATCAAAAACATATGTAATACTAAAAAATAATCTGAAAAAGGTAACAATGTTTTGAAGATCTGAGGTATGCTGACTATGTGAGAGGTGTGTAACTTCTCTATTATACAAGTTAGAAACTGTGATGCCATAATGTCTGAATAAAAACTCATACTTTATCTTTTAAATCTGACTTACTGTTAATTTACTGCACAAACATTAATTACCGTACAGTATGAATTGATAAACTGATAAGATTACTAGTGCCTTATTTTATCTGCCGAAATTATCATTATTGTTGTAGAGATCATGGCAGGCTTTTTACCATTGCATCAATTTCAGCCTCAGTTTGACGATGAACAATCTGCTAAGAGCATCCAGGACAAATGCTTTGGAATAAAACCTTGGTTTGAACACAACATCAGTCATTTTTTTCTTCATCCAGCGATTCAAATCTCCGGTTCATGTTCTTTCGAGCTCCCTTGTCAGTGGACATGTGGTAAATCCCTGAAAGCTACATCATCTCATTAATAAATACTGAGTTAATCAGCTGTGGACAAAAGCCACTCAAGACTCCTCCTTAGGAGATAATCAATAACCCCAGAGTAGTTTTCTTTCAAGTGCTGATTTAAAAGCAAGACTGCTGGTAGTCTGATGAAATTAAGCAGAATAATTTAAAGGGTCTTTCAGTACACCAGAGAAGGATTGAATAGATATGTTTGCTGAAAAAATTCAATTAAAATAAATGGCTAAATAAATAAATGAATAAATAAATAATAATTAAACAATGTTACAGATCTTACAATCTTATTAGATTAGATTAAGAGCCCAAAATTAGTTTAACAATAGAGGCTGTGTGTAGATTTCACAAACACTTAAGAGGAATCAGCCAATCAATCAATCAAATCAATTTACCACTAAGCGAACAAACAAGAACTATGCAAACTGACATAAGCAAATTTGTTTTTTGTGTTTTGTGTAATTTAAAGATAACAACACACAAATGATCTGTTTAAAAGAATCTGAGTAATGACAATAATGATGAGTGACGATGATTATGAATGAGTAAGTGATGGTTCGCTTAGTTTTTTCTTGGGTAGTTGTGCTTTTTATGACCACCAGTGCGAGCAGAATAAGCGACCTAAGTGAAGCGGGGGGGAAAGCTTTAGGACAATACTTCATAATTCATCATCCAGTGCTGAAGAACCTCTGTGTTCTCTGCCTTTGCTCCTTTGGAAACATTAGGATCTTTCACTTATTGTGTCCAATAAGATCATTATCATGAGAGCGAAACCTCTGCGGCTATATCATTTGTTGTGATCTGGGTTAATTGACACTAGACGTGAAAAAAGCCAACAACATACAAACAGCATTTCATGCCTCTGCCTGCCATTTCAGTTAGAACAGCTCACTAAGGCTGACTGCTCGGCTATTTCCCTCATCCATCACACACCAATGCAGACCATCTTTTGACAGGTATCTGGACAAAAAGCTTTTGGATTGTTCCCTTGGAACATAGTGAAAAACTGAAGTATTTCAAGCACAGAAAAAAGATAAGAGAAACCATTTTTCAGTCAAGTTGGAAAGTCTTTTTTAGCTTCACCCCACAGCTCTGCTGGTCAAGAATTTAAAAGCATGGACGGATGGGGGTTTGTTATTGCACATTTAAGCAACACAAGCACAAAAAAAACACAGATGTATTATGTACATCCACAACAGCTGTATTCCATTCTGACCACCTTATGGACACCTGTGAGTCAGTCTCATAGCTAATTAATTGCACAAGATAGAGAGAATTGAGCAGTACATTTGTGTTTTGAATCATCAAACCCTGGATAAATGTCATTCACAGCATGATGTGAAGCACATGGGAGCTTCTCAGGTTCCCAGCAGCATTTAGGAAGTTGGTATAAATCCAGATGAGCAACACAAATTGCGAAAGCAGCCACAGTAATAGATGAAAGCGTAAACATCCGTGAAACTTTTCACTCATCCCACTCACGGTCGAACTTCCTGCGGTAGACATGGGGCCTCCAGTGTCGGTTTCGTATCCAGTTCAGGCGTCGAGGGAGCTCCATGACGCCGAGCGGGTGCCACTGCGCGACGACGTGCACTCACCCACCGAGGAAAAGCAGCGTTCTTCTTCTGCCCATCCCCGGGAACGAGCAAGGACCCCCCCTAACCGGCCAGGAACCTTTAAAAAAAAAAAAAAAAGCAGCACCACAGCTCAGCGTCCACTTCCGTGGGACAGAGCAGGTAGAGCTCTGTACAGCTCCCCCACTCCACTACTTCATCTTTTATGCATGAGTCAGTGGAACCCAACTCCCATCGGTTCTGGGGGAGGAACGCAGCCAGGCCTCTGCCTCTGAGAAAGCCTATCGACGCACGGCTTCTGAGATGCAGAGGGCACGCCGCGGTGAAACGTGACGCCTCCCGGGAGGCCGGAGGGACGGGAGGGTGCAGCTCATCCAGCTACCTAAGCAAGCGGAGGGGCAGACCTAGATGAAGACAGTTTAATAGCGCGCGGCAGGAAAAATATATCTTGGGTTTCAGAAAAGCTATTTTTTCCCATTAAGAACACGCATTACAAGAAGCTATTAAACCTAAAGTGAGGACTTTATTACCCTACCGAGCTTAAGTTTATATACCTCCATCACATTTCTATGAACATTTCAGCACCATTAGCTTACAGGTGGAATGGGCTGGTTAATTGGTTTCTTTTTCACAACATACATCAGCCATTTTCCAGACATTTTGAAAATGTAATATATTATTTCAACATATTCCTTCACTTTCACTATTTTTATTGAAAAGTGAAATAAAAAAAGTACATTATTCTTTGGGAGGACACTACTTCTGGCTGTGGGAAGTCCTTTGAGGATTAAATCTTTAAAAAAAAAAAAAAAGATGATTTTGTCCAACATGAAATTGCAGAAAAGACCAGATCACTGCAGAGTAAAATGCACACTGTATTTGACTTTATTTGGATAAAATCAACACACACTAGTCTCCTGACTTCCACCACTGAACAGTTAATCATTCGTTTTGTCCATATCCAAAAATATAATAAATAAAAGTCAACGTTTCAAGCACTTGTTTCCATAAACCTTTTTTTTTTTTTCAAACATTTGGTAACTAATGAAACAACAAGTACAACATATTGCAACATTCACTCCCTGTGTTTTTGTGTAATAGTTCATTAGACATGTGGAAAAACACTTTAAAACTGCGCACAGAGCCAACTAGTTTGGTTTGAGTGATTTGATTGAAGAATGCAGAGTACCTACAGCAACAAAAAAACAGAATGTGTCCTTATGTTCTCCGCTTGCATTATGGAAATTATCAAGACGGGATTTATAAGCCTGAATATTTTCGGCTGGCGACAAACTGCCACTACTTTTTGATGACAATAGACTATATATATGAGCTATACGAACGTTTGGGAGAAACTACAGCACTGTGCGCATTATTGTGCTCAAGGTGTACCGACGAATACGGGATTGTAACGGCAGAAACAGCTAGGACCTTTCGCCACGTTTGCAGAAGGCACGTACAGTTCACAAAGGCCAACATCCCAGCTGGACGCTCCTCGCCAGGAACCGGACACTCTGCTACGAGCTCACCACGGTCAAACATCGGGTACAGTGAAGGGCATTTCCACAAGAAGTATCAGGGCAAACTGGTGATGCATTCAAAAACATTTTTTTAAAAAGGCAACAGAAGGTAAATTCTTTATCTGTGATATAATCTTTGGAGATAAGTGTCTGGGGTGGGACAAGTCAGCATGGGCTGATCCTGAGGTTTACTTAAAAAAAACTAACAAAAAAAATAAACTAACGGTCCAGTAAAGTCATTAATTGGTATATTTCTCATATTGAAACTGCTTAAATGGCTGTCAAGTTTGTGGTCCAAGTTTGTGGTCCACAGAAAATAAAAAACCCAAAAACCGAACAAACAGGTGCGACTTAAACAAAAAATCTGCCAACTGACTTCATTGAGAAAAGGTCAAGTCAAGGTTGTTGATGGAGGGTAAGATTAGCTGCCACTAGGAGGCGTCTGAAAACGGTTTGGCTCAGAGGAAAAAATTTGAATGGAAAGCAATGGTCATTTACAGCAGCGATAACCTCTTTTCCACTAAAAAGAGGCACAAACATAGTTTTTGGGTTAACACAAACCAGGAAAAAAACAAAAAACTGCTAGAAGTGAACAGGAATTCTTGAATAATATATTTTTCAAAGTTTAAATTGCAATATGAAAAAACTCTGAAGCAGTTCATTTTGGTCATTGAATTTGGCAACGGAGCAAATTAAAGCTTTCTGGAAACCAAATAACTGAAAACTAATAAGTGGTGCGAACGTTGCTTTGTGGTTCTGTTCTTTGGGTGCCAGCAAGCTCAAACATTTCCTGTACTGACTTTGCTGCTGCCACCCCCCCCACACAGGCGATGCTTAAACTCTAAATTAAAACACTCAGGGCTGCAGATGGCTGATGTGTGAGTCGCGGAGTATGGATGTGTATGTCCCCATGTCACAAATCCTGCTTTTTGAGGACAGAAATAAAGAAGTGTGTCTCACTCCTTTCATCAGCTCCTCTCCATCCTTCTTTTTAAATGTCTTTTTTGGACAATCTTCATTCAAAATCCTGGCAATGTGCACCTTCTTCTGGCCATTAATCCTCCATACGGAACTTTTCCTGGAGCTCTTTTGTCACAGTATCACTCCATCTTTTCGGGGTCTATGTTGTCAAGATCGATATCCGGAGAAGCCACGCAGCACATGCACAGCTTTTGGGTGAAGAGAGACATTTGATCTACGGGGACAAAAGAAAGAATAGAAAATTAAAAGAAAGAGAAAAAAAAAAAACTCATGGGCTGTGCACATTGACACTTTCAAACAAATGCTGGACCTGTTCTCCACCATGAAGCATTAAGGCACTTAGTTTAAACCATCTTGAAGGATTACAGGGGTATGTTCCCAACGCTGTATGGACTTTACCGTAAAATGAACTTTGAAACATTAATCTTAATCCCGTCCCACCTCTTTAAAAGTCTGTACTTTTACTTGTGCATGTGTGAGCTGGTTTTAAAGGAAAAGTAGTAATCTACTTAGCACATACTTATTCATAACATTCAGAGAAAACCTCACACGGCAGCTCAAACTGTCTCTGTAGCTAAAAAAGTAAAAAATTAACAACAAAAGAAACAAGGTCATGACGAATTTCAATTAAAAGAAAATAATTGTTTGTTTTACTCCTGGGCAGTTTGTCCATTAGGGGGCGTTAGAAGCAGCTGTTTGCCATATCAAAGTGACAGATCTGTGATGGGAACAGACTCCTCATCTCCTGTGCAAACTCAGAGCTTCCGCCAGGCATATCCGAGGAGCAGCCTCTCAAAGTTCAACACTAAAAGGATCTTCCTGAGCAAAACAGCCTCTCACACACACACACACACACACACACACACACACACACACACACACACACACACACACACACACACACACACACACACACA
>JABUIW010000025.1:5552013-5579222 GCA_013363375.1 Menidia beryllina | reverse complement strand
CCACACACACACACACACACACACACACACACACACACACACACACACACACACAACTGTGCTACTTTAGCTTTTCAGAGAGACCACCTTTTTACACTCCCTTCAAATGTTTACCTACAGCACAGAAATAATTCAGCTGGCTCAATTTGAGTTTTGGGGAAGAGTTGACAAGCGACAAGAATCAACCAAAACGAAAAGGACAACAGTCCGTCTTACCCAACATTTTTCCCAGGAAGGCCGGTCTAGAGCTGGGGGGCAGGTGGATGCAGATGTAGTACACGGGGGCACCGGAGAGCGCCACGGCGATGCCGACAAGAGAGTTGATGGTGTCGCTGTAGAGAGGAACCACCACCAGGAATATGCTGCATAAGCAGTAAACAATAGGGAAGAACAAAGACAACTGCAGGGGGCAGAGACGGGATGGCAAAGTTACAGACAGGGTGGGGGGGGAGAGAAGAAATGGAAAAGATTAAAACAGCAATATCAACAAATAGGTAATGAAATCCTTCTACTGATTCTATCATGGCTCTTATGGGTACTGCAGTGATGTTTATGGTTTTCTTCATGATAAAAAGAAGAAAAAAAAGTAAACCGAGTTATCGGATTCAAAGCATTGGCAGCTTTTAAGGGTCAATAAAGCTGCTAACAACAGCTGGTGCCGACTGACGTCAGGCAGGGAGGCTATTACACACAGACGAAGACACAGCTCATAGCATGTTAGAAACTAAAATGCACACTTCAAATGTTTACAGGATGAACCTGAAGCTTTTTTCTGCATCGCACTGCTCTTAGTTTTCTCAACAGAATGACTTAAGGCCTCTTTACCAAAGAAGGGAAACCGTTATGTCATAGCCCTTCACCCTTCATAATTGTGAGAAATAAATATTTTTTGGTTAAACTTGTTTGGACTCATTGTACAAACCTATTTAACATACACTATTTTAACATAATATTATGTATGGAGTTTAATTCAATGTTTGTAAGATTAATTTCACTATTTTTAAATGTATGTCTATATGGCAATGAAGCAACAACGATTTTCTTGCCAGGGATCTTCCTATTGGTGACGTAATCAAAATTGCCGACTTGGATGTGAGCAGAGCTGGTTATCCATCCCTGGCTTCCAGACGTACTTGATTAATGTTGGCGTGTTATTGTTAGCCATTAGCCGCAGCTAGCAATTCAAGGCTAAAGTCATTTTAATGATCATAAACAACATAAATAAATGGGGGGGGGGGGGGGGTGGCATCGATACTTTTGAAAATGAGCATCGTATCCGGATACAACGTTTTAGTATCGATACTTTGGACAACTGTACTTCAATGATAGATAAAGTGGAATAAAACGGTCGAAAGAGGAGACGCACTTCGTGTAACTATTTAGTTACCTTCACTGGTCGGTGCATGTCGGGCGCTTTGAAGCGAAGGTAGATCTGGCTGGCAATCGACAGGCCGATGAACAGCCAGTAATTGAAACTGAAGTAGTTGATTAACCGGAAAACGTCAGGTACGCTCAGGTAAAACAGCGACATGGCACCCTGGACAAAAAAAGACCAAACGCACATGAGTCTGTTGAGCGGAGGGAATGGAGCTGCCACTCAAAGGGTTAAAGGAAAATACCCACGTTGAACAGCAATGCAGGGATGGGCGTGTAGCGCTTTATGTGGATCATGCAGAGGATGTTGGGCAAGTGGCCTTCTCTGGAACCAACAAAAAACAACCTGCAGGGGGAGAAAAAACAGGTGTTTCAGAGGAAAATGGTCGCTATGGTTCCCCTAATTTCCACAGATGTAAGTGGGAAAAGGTCCAAACTCGCTTACTGACCTTGAGGCAGCAATGATTGAGGAGTTGAGGCCGCCGTAACAGGAAATGGCCACGGAAATGGGGATGAACCATCGAGCCCAGCCCAACACCTCATCTGCAAACGTCTGAGGAGACAGTCCGCGTCACCCACCGTTTGACAGCCAGATTCTAGGAGCGTGTGCCGATTGGGGGACTGGGAGATTTTGCAGAAAAACGTGCCTACTTGTGCTACGTGGTATAAATAGGGGACCAGTCAGCACTCGGAAGTGTTTTTTTACATGGACGTGACAACACAAGTCGCAAAGAAACGGAAAACACCTTAAGAAGAGGACAACAGGGATGACAAAACCTGCCAAATTACCCAATTCATGCTGCATCTCTCAGTTTCATTCCAGGAGAGCAAAAATCAAAACTGTTATAGTGAATGCCAATGAAAAAAAAATAAAATAAAATGGTATTACGACAAGCTGAGGGACACGCTAATCACATCACAAACTTCCTCTGTTCCTGTGGGGAGCTCTAATTTCTTTAGCTAAATGAGGTTCCAGCCATCTCCACCGATAGCCAAAATGGAGTACCAAAGCCAGATGCCTGCGACCGTTAGCCCGACTCAAAGGGATGGCAGTACGAGGCAGGAAGGACAATTCCTGACCTGCTGCTTTTATGAAGCTCAGCAGATGGCGTCGATTAAGATAATAAGATAACCTACGGGGTCCATGCGCAGGCACCGACACACGTGATGCTTGGAGAGTAGAGATTGGAAAGTGGAAACCTCTGGCACTCACCACAGCGACAGCTTCACTGTTGAGCACCGTGTCTGCGTCCATGACCACATAGTACGCTATGTTGGTCAAAATGTAGATCACCGTGACGATGGGCATGGAAATGGCGATGGACAAGGGCAGGTTCCTACCAAAGGAATGTTTCACATTGTTCAACAGTTTTACCAAATGAAAGCATTAGGCAGAGTTAGTTATGGAGAATACAGTTATATGTCCGGTGATGTGTGAACAGATGAAAACGCAACAACGACAAAAGAAAGAAATAATTAATTCATTTAAAAAAAACTTTGTACCTCTCTGGGTTCTTGATCTCCTCTGTGATAAAGTTGAGTGTATCCCATCCAGAATAGGAGTACAAAGCTGAGTAGAGGGCCAAGGCCATGTCACCTGGATCCAGTCTGGAGTCTTTGAATGAGTTCTCAAAGTTCTGGTCAAAACCTATATAAACAAATAACATATCAATGCTTGTTTCATCAGACAGGATTAGGAAAATATTTTGTTTAAAACTCAACCGGGAGCAATGAACATTTTTTGTAAGCATGTTTAATCTATTTGATCGTTTATTACTTTTCATCCTGTTTGTGTGAATATTTACCGTTGGAGAAAGTACTTGTTTGGGTATGTTTACAGTAAATAAAAGGTAACATTTAACTTGCACCGAGGAGGCATAAATATATCAGTTTAATCAGAATCAGCACATCATACGAAAGCCTGGCTTTAAGCTACTGGTTCAGCACAGGGTGAACCAGTGACGAACGGCAGCCGTCACAATGCAGCAGAGCCCCCCCCCTTCTCATATGAACTGGGACGGAATAGTGATGGCCCCATACCTTGGCCCAGCTTAACCAGGCCAGTGATGATGATGACGATGAGGGCAATGACTTTTGCTACGGTGGAGATGACCTGAAGAATGGCTCCCCATTTCACTTTCATACAGTTGACACAAGTCAGCAAACCTGAGGAACGGGATGAAGAAGACAGAAGGTAACATGTTGTGTTAAAGACACTCGGCTAAAAACAAAAAACAAAACAAAAAAGGTGATCTGAACAGTTTGTACAGCAGCAATCCTTTACGATTTCCCTGCTGTTATGTCATCAATTTACTCTTAGGCCAATCCCAACAAACCCAACAGGTTTAAGTACAAACATCTGGAACTGTGTTGCTTTTATTCCTATGTTCTTTTATTTGGTGTCACACATTATTCCATTTGTAAAGAAAAGTAGCTTTAAGGCTACATCATGAGATCACATGGACTGAAGTGTATTCTCACACATATCGTTTCAAGTGGGGAGCAAACACTTAATCAAAGAGGAATGCTTTGATCCCCAAAGCTCCACACACTGAGTCTTCTGTTCAGATACAGAGCGCCCAGATTTAAACTTTGTAGTCGTGCAGCTCATAGTAATTCGAGTTAACATTTTACATAAGAAGAAGTTTAAGTTCTTAATCTACGTCTACTTCCAGAGGAACCAGGGGGGATCAGTTACAGGCAAGCTGGATGTTTGAGGAACAGTGTACACTATAAACATGGCCCAACAAAAATAACCCAACGACCATATATGAGTGCCTGGTTTTCAGCTTAGAGCAATAACTCCAAACTAGCCGTTTAAAAAACAAAAAAACAAAAACGACACAGATTCACTTATTTTTAAATGGTGCTTAATTATACAAAATGTTTAAGTTCAATTTGTTTAATTTGTGTGTAGACCTTTTGGCCTCCATAGCACAGTGATGCCGAGCGCCATTACAAAAGCGTCATGTGACGCAGCTGTCCATGACAAACCCTCTTAGATCAGCTGTATAAATATAAGCGCGGTGGGCTTGGTTTCATCGGGAAGGAGGGCTTTACATATGATGGCAGCAGCGAAGAGGCGGACGGCGTGGTATGGGGCTGTGCAGGTGGGGTAGAAGGGCTGGACCATGTAGTTGGAGAATGTTAAAGCGATGACCGCCTGACAGGCCGGCTCTACGATCATCAGGGACGTCCATAATCTACAGCGGAAGAAAAAAAAAAAAAATTAATAGTGAAGGTTACTGCATTAAAAGGTGCATTTCTACTTGAATCACAATGAATTCAAAACTTAACTTGCTGCCGACATCTTATCTTCTCAGTGTGTGATTAAACTGTTACTGACAGGAGTTTAGACAAGTCCACCCATGCTACACAGTGTGCTATTGTAACAATACTTCAAAGAATTCCTGGTTTGCTATTTTGGGCAGTTTATGTGATAAAAAGGTTACGTACCGAATGAAAGCTAAGAAGCCCCCGAAAGCTTCCAGAATGTAGGCGTAGGAGGCACCGGATTTACGGATCGTTGTACCGAGCTCAGCGTAACATAAAGCTCCAAATACAGAAAATACCCCTCCGATGGCCCACACTATCAGGGACAGGCCGAAAGAGCCCGTGTACATAAGAACTCCCTGCAGAGAGAAAGATCAGAGCGGAGGGTCATTATCACCAGAAGGGAACACAGGCCGACCGGGAAACCGGTTTAGAAGACTTACCTTTGGTGAGACAAAGATGCCAGAACCAATCATATTTCCCACTATCAAACAGACCCCGTGGAGGAGGGAAATCTCCTGCTTCAGGCGCATCCCGCTGCCCACGGATGCCGAGTCCACGTCGGCAACCATCCTGAGGAACTCCCAGAGATGGGAAAATGACGGGCAAACACGAGACGGTGAACGAATAAGGGAGTTTAAGAAAAAAGGGGGACAAATAAAGGGACAACGCTGGAGCTAACAAAAGAAAAAGTAGGGCATCCCAGGGAGGCCGAGGTTTTAAACAGCCATGGAATCCAAGGTGTGCTGCTCCGGGGGGAGGGGGGGTGATCTGTGTGAAAAAATAAGAACAGAGAACGCTTTAAAAAGTATAGCTGGAAAGAGATACAGACTGATAGGTCTCTGGAACAGAAAGGAGGGTAATAACAGAGCAGAGATGATCCTGCCTCATGTGTGCATACAGAACTTGATCAACTATGATCAACAGTGATGTTATTACTTAGCTAACTAGGCGGCAACGGCTCAATGTGTGAGGACTCCGCCTGTGTGACTTAAGAGGAGGAAAGGCAGCCACACAGACAGATCAAAATCAAACTAAAGTTGTATAAATGAATAAATAACCCTTTTGTTGAAGTTCTGATTTCTTTAAAAAGGCATTGGAGGAGAAGAAAAAGCTCCTTACTGTGGTTATGCAAATACTGCATGCATCTGTGTGTGTCCACAATAGAAACTAGAATAGCAATCAGCAAGAAGGACTAACTTAGTACACATTCACAATCTACCTGCCAGAGGACAAGCTAAAGCTAAGCCTTTCGACTGGTAGTCCACCCGTACTGGGGGTCTGATTTTTTTTTTTTTATACCGAGAAGCAGGAAATATGTATCCATCTATAAACACCGGACCCAATAAGGAACAAGATGCAGCTCCCGCATTGGTAAGGAGGACTAAAGATTATAATCTTCGTTCAACTGGAAAAGCAGCATTTGATGTGCCCTCGGGTTTCACAATGCAGCCGTAACCCTCAAACACGAGCTCTTTTCACAAATTGGCTGCAGCTCAGATGTCATTAATCAGTGCATTGAGGACGTCCTTGTTAATCTGCCTCTATGCCTCCATTGTCATTCAAATATGCTGAAAGAACACTAGAGTGACCATAAACTTGTGGAGTTGGTGCTGCCAAATGAGCTGAATGATGCCAGCCACTTTGGTTAGAGCTGTGAACCAATAATATTTGGATGTTGCAAATCAAATATATCTGGCCACAAGGTTTCAGTTAGGATGGTCAGGTAAGTCAGTGACCCATGTGGGACCTTAACAACACTGTGTGACCACAAATGAGATAAAACCCACAATGTTTTTTAGATGTTTTCTTGGTTTTACAGAGCCAAGAAAAAAGGCTACTTTGTTGTCTTTAATCAAGCTTCTTTTAACACATGCCCTTAGAAAACACATTTGGAGTCGCTCTGGGTTTTAAAGATAAAAATATATATGTAACGATTAGAACATCTTTTGATATAGGCAAAGAAAAGATCTAGACGGTCGTGTTTTAGTTTGTAGAGCTAGGCAACTCACTAAATGGGATTCTCACTTTATCTGGTGATTAATGTTTGGCATGATAAGACATCAGCATTGAGACATTTAGACTAACGCTGATTAATCTGTTACTTACAGACCAATGACAGATAACATGTGTTCCCAATTACATCAACAAATTATGAAACCATCTGTCCTGCATCCTGCACTATTCACAAACCTCAGGATACAACTGTGGAGAATATAGAATAAAAAAAAACATCTGTAATAATTACTGTAACTGGTGGTGAAGGTCTTTTTTGTTGGATTTTTCACTGATAAAAACCTGTGGTAGAATTACTACAACAGAAATGTTTAGTCTGCAATTTAAGCAAAATCAAAGTTTATCTGAGAGCATAGAAGGGACATCTGCAAGGCCTAAAGAGATGTTTAGCAATGAAGTTTTCACAAGTGTAAAACCTGAGTGACATGCTATATTAATGTATTTAACTAAAACTCCTTATGGGCTCATACTAACAAATCGGTGAGACATCTGGGCCCCCACCCCCAAATTCTTGACTTCTACAAAAGAATTAAACACTAATTTACAAACTTTATCTAACTTTTATAACAATATAAACACTTCAAAATGGTCTTTGCATCTATAAATAAGTATGGTAAAACGGAGCATTTTGTCACTGCATTGATACAACTTTTACCCTGTGTTAAAACGTGGGTCCAGACCTCCACAAGCAGATAACAGGACAAGATGCTGTCAGAACAAGGTAGAAACTAAAATATCAGGAGCTAAACACCATACAAAAGCAACAAATTTCACTTCTCATACAAAAGAGGACTGTGTTACTGCAATAGGTTATTTGAGGAAGTAACATGTCAAAGTTGTCTTCGATTCTTGCCCTCCAAGTAATAAAATAACCATTTTTTTTATAAGAGTACATGCATCTGCACTTCGATCTGCCCAAACATCCGTCACACGGCTCAAAAGATGGAGCTCCACGACGTGGAGGCTGAAAGCCTTGAAGCCTTTAACAATCCCGATCCGTCTCCGTATCGACACGAGCACGTTTTAACCGAATAAACGAGGCGTTTCCTGCCCATCAACATTATTCCATTCCATTCAAGGAGCTCCGGCTTCTCGGTTCACACGTCAGATTACCTCGTGCTGTAAAATGTCTAGCGCGAGACAGGCAGATAGCCTCGCTAGCGCCGGGCTCGTGCAGATTTCTTTAAAAAAAAAAGGACAATTGGGCATCAATTGGGGTGGTGTTTTTCCACCAACGTTGACTCACTGGCCAAAAAACCGGGCAGCATTCCTCAGATAAACACGCTGTCATTACGCCAGCTTTACGTTGACCGTGAGCCCGTTTTTTATGGTCATACATGGTCATACATGATGTTCATCTCGCATCATGCTAACGCCTGTGCGAGCCACCACATCTTGCCAAGTTCCAGCGGAAACGTTTCCCTCACAGACAACTTCACAACCGGCGACGTAAAAAAAAGCCCGAGATAGCTTCATGAAGACGTGAGTAAAAAAAACAACAGAACATGGAATTACCTCGCTTTGCCTCACCTTCTCGACGGATAAAAAAAAATACACCGCACGTGCGCAGCTTCCACGATGTGTCAAACTTTAGCTTGAATGACACGTTTAAGAGTTCACATCTGCTCCATAGCTCCTCCTCATCACTAACCGCCAGGGGATGGTTGGCACCACCCACTGAGCAGCTCAAGGAGCTCGAAAAAAGGCAGCAGAATGCTATGATAAAGGGGGAAAACGTCTATAAAGCACCGTAACCTTATGCTTAATACAAATGGATTCTATCACTTGACACCAAGCAGTTACACGGAAAAAGGGGCCAACTTTGACGTGAAATCGTACCGTGGAAACGAACACAGGTGTGCGCCGACTTGAGAGAGGAGTGTTCTGTTTGTTTTTCTACATTTCCTTCACAGAAATTAACCATCTGTAAGTAACATGTTTATCCGAGCATAGTTTGACCAACCCTACTGAGACAGTTACTATAGCAACAAACAAGCATGCAGTCGCGTGAGCGTAAACGGCAGAAAGGGGAAATAAAATGCAAATGGTGGGGTAACTAGAGTTCGGGTTTTCTGTTCGTTTTGTAGCTGTAGCTTTCTGCAAAACAAGAAAAGATAACGGTGAAGTTAATCAGTGGCCATTCATTGGGCCCCCTCTCGTCCACTTTAAATAAACCTTACGGGTTTGTTATCAACGCAAACAGAAGCTTTTTGATAAGGACTTTGCCGTTTGAGGTTGGACTTGAACATATTGTGTATTGCAGTTTGTAAGAGTTGGGCAGAAGTTGGGTTTGCTATAAAATGCAATAAACTACACAATAAATTACAACTGATACATCAGCGGCAGGCTCTGCAATGGATGTATTTTATATTTGAGACTATTCAATCCTACATTTTCAAAATAGTTCATCCTCTCAAATCGCACTCTCATCTTCGATGTTTAAGATTTGCTGCCATCTTGTGGTATGTCCGTGTTTTCTTTTTGGCTCCGTTTTTATTTTTATTTTCTAGATTTCATCCATTCAATTGTTTATTGTGAACAAAGGTGATAAGTACTGTCATTTGGCCGTTTTAAAAGTGTCTGTAAACAGGGAAACTGTCCATCCCACCCCATTGCAAATAAGTACATCAAACTCAAATAATGCAGATATATATAAGGGGGGGATTCTATATTTATTTATAATGAAGTATTATAACATAATTAAGACAAAAGATCTTACTTTGAAGCTTCCCCCCCCCCCCCCCCCCCACCTTCCTGAGGGTTTTCTGCACCTGCTCATCACCTCTCAAACAAAGAAGGAAACACCCACAGCCAGTTGTCACAGCAGGGCCTGAGCTCTGAAATACAAGAGAACATTAGGCTTGTCAGCTCTTGGGCTGGAGAGGAGAGAGGGGAGTGTGGTAGAATGCATTACAGCCATCTAGAGATTATTACTGGCTGAGTGTCAAACCGGCTACATCACACGTTGACAGTTCCTGCAATTGGTTTCAAAATTACAGCATGTAGCCGTCATTAACCTTCAGGGATGGGAGGCCATGAGGTGTGACGTTGTTTGCTGGGTGGCTCCACAAAATCACGACCGTCCATGTAAACAGTGGTGTAAATGCTTATGATGACAACAGGATAATATCCAAAAATTTAACACTTGATGGGAAAAATAGAGAAGAAAGAGAAACCTTTGCTTATTCTTATGGATGACTAATTATGGAATATTTTATTGGCATGGGACTGTAGTATTTGTTGTCCTTTGGGTATTTAGCAATCTTTCCTCCATTACTCTTTTGTGTTCCAGTTGTTTTTTATAATGCTGAGATATAGAGAAGTTACTATCATTCAGCATCTTAAACTCACATCAACTTTTACCCATTACTTCCCAACCCAAAAAATAGAATGACTAGTCACAGTAATAATCTTTTGGTGAAGGCTGCCAGTTGATGTCTTCTCCCTATGATGTTTGATTAAGACAGCAAAAGGAGAAAAGTAAGAAGTAAAAAAGAATGCCTGGATAAGCCTGCTTAAATATATGTAAGCCAATACGTCAAAACATGAAAATGTCAATTCCTCTAGTCTATGCAATGTATCTTGGGAGACTATTAAGAAAGAAAACCTATGTTTTCTTTTTATGTCTCTACACATTCTTTGTACACTCACTTATACTTTTAGCATTTTCCTCTTAAATTTTAAATAATTATCTTTATTTTCTTCAACAGCCTCATTTATTTATTCATTTGTATTGTCTATAATTTATCACGGTAATTCACACCTAATTTAAGTTAGTAAATGTTGTCTTCAATCAGAGGACAGTTAAGTTTACCTGTGTGTTTGCGTTTAGCTTCAGCTGATAAACTGATTTTACATAGAATGCCTCATTTTATTCCAGCATGTCTCTTATTCTAAAGGCCCATTTAATCATCGCAGTTCAAATGATTTTAAGCCAATGATGACGATGATCATAATGACAACACTAAGCCTGATTATCATTATTCATAAATAATACATTACAACAAAATATTGTAGGGAAATAAGGCTAATGATCCTTATTATTAGCCTTGAATATGTCAGTTGAAAATGTCAAAACAAATTAAACTCTTTGCTACTATTTGACCATTTGAATAATTTGTTGAGTATCCATATTTCTATTCTCAGATCTATATTTTTAAAGATTGTACTTTTTAGTTTTATATTTTCTGTTCTATATTTTTATTTCTACATTGTATTTCCTTACTTCTCATAGAAGTGTTGTGCACCAAACACCAAGGCAAATTCCCTGTAAGTGTAAAAAACCTACTTGGCAATAAACCCTATTCTGATTCTGATTCTGATTCTGGGCGAAAGGACGTCTTATTGTGAAGGTACAGTCTTTCCACTTCCGGTACCGTGCCCTTCCTCTCCCGCTGCTTTGACGCAGCCTATAACAGACCAGCAGGCGCCCCGGCAGTCCCGTCTCTGCTGACTCAGTGCCTTACCAGCAGCACCTTCGCCCTGCGCCCACCGCGTCCAGCAGCTCTCCTCCGGCCAGCATCACCAGTTCAGAAAAATGGCCAAGACCGCAATCGGTGAGTTGTTTTTTTTTATCTCTTGGATTTGCTCTCCTTTCCCCCCCCTCCCCACCTCCTCCATTTCCAGTGGCCGCTGGATGCTGAGAGGCACCGGCGACACCCATGGCACAAAAGGATGCTGTGCGCTGTCAGAGGGAGCGGCCAAACTCCCCTCCAAGTCACTTCTTCATTATAACGAAGTTGTCCAACTGGGGGGGGTGACATTTTTTAATCATTTATTAAACTGCGCCTGTCAGAACAGTCGTTTTTTGTGCGCATTGTGGTCAATGTGGGGGTCCGATTGCGTTTGCGGTGACGCATATTCCATTTTGCGCGGATTCGAATCCAACTGAAGGGGATCTGAATCAAAGACGGGGGTGGGGGGGTGGGTGGTGGGGGGGGTTTTCTGTCCCTGGCACGCAGTGCTAAAACGATGCCTGCCGCACCTGCCCCCCCTGTTAGCGCCTGACTCAGAGCCGCGCAGCATAATGCAGCGCCAGCGACCCCACCCAACATCCCTGGTCCCCCCCTCCAAGCGGCCCCGCCGCTCTCCAGGGTGTGACAAACCTCATTAGGAAAAAGGGAAAGAAAAAAAATACCCCTCCACCCCAAAAAAACTGAGGACGTCTAATGTTGTGGCTGCGTAAAACCCTTTTTTTTAACGCATTTTGTGGCCGAACGCCGCAAGCGCGAATGAAGTGAGGAGAGCATCCTTATCCGGAATTGCTTTGCAGTCGAGGGGAAGAATTTACGAGGGGCGATGAAAACGAGTGTCGTCTCAGGGATGATCAGACGCCGATCCCCGTTAGCCGGGGTGGGGGGGGGGGGGGGGGGGGGGTTATTGCCTGTGCCACAGGACTGTTATGCTCTATAATTGCGTTATTATCCACCGGCGATCTATACTCGGATACAATGTGACAGTTTTGAGTAGAAATATGGAGAAGTAAAAAGGAGGCTGCATGTGATGGAGGGTGGGAGGCCTGGGATCTGTCAGGGTCGATTTCCATATTCAGGCTGCATGCATTAGGCTGCTGTCTGTCTGGGTTCGTTTTTTGTTGAAACATTTTTGGTGTCTCTGTTCCAGTGCAGGCGGGAAGCATAAAGACACCTGAGGTTATGGCAAACATGTAGATTGTTGATTTGTGAACACATGTAGTGTGATGGCCCGGTCAGTCTGGGACACGGTGTGTTGTTTTCTGGTTGAAAGAGCACTTTACGGATAAAGGAGCATGCAGACGGACAGTGGGAAGTGGGAAGGGTCCCAGTGTCTGCACCCAGGGACGCCGGCAACTAAGCACCTCTCCACCTCCTCCTCCTTTTCCCCCCCTCCTCCTCCTCCTCCGCCCAAGCCTCCTCTTTTTTCTTTCATCCGTTATTTGAACTGTGGACGGGCGGAATGGGATGGGCAGGCAGAGCAGACAACCGCCATGATGCCGGTATTTCCCTCTCCAGGTCACTGAGTTCATTTAGGCCTCAGCTCATCTGCAGACATGTCGTTGCCACAAATCTTGAGCTTTCTCGGGTGAATGAATATCTACTCGTATATTAAACAACTTCAAGGGGAAACATAATCACCTGTACTGAGGCTACTTTCAACTGTAGAGTATCCCAAAACTAAGCTCAGAGCCACTCCAGTGGCCGTTTTGCCTTCTAAGCACAAATTGAGGTGTGGTCATTGAGCCGGAGTCCCGAAATCAATTCCTTTGTGCAACACAGACAGCATGGACGTAAGGATTAGGTAACATTCAAATTCTGCTGTATTTTTCCCCATCCTTTGATCTCTATCACCATTGTTTCTTTGGACCATGCGCACGAAGTCTCTCAGACTCGTAATTCCTCCTGATTTATCACCAAGTCCCATCAGTCTGTGCAGCTCACTTCCATTACTGGTGAAGATGACTGTTGCTCTTAAAGAGGGGGAGATGACATAAATCTCCCGGCAACAGCGTGCTGCATGCGGCTGAGCCGTTTGCCTCATGTAAATACTCCGATCAGGGATGGTTTGGGGCATTGCAGAACCCTATAGATTCTTAGACCTGCTCATATATTCGACAGAAACTCAGTTAGCATCTAACCAAACGTCCAACTGACTGAGTACCCAAAGAAGATCTCGGCAACAAGCTGGTATTTCTGAAATCTGGTGTTCTATTTGAGGCATATTCAGACCAAACTGCCATTGTATGATTTAGTCATTATGAAAAGCTGAAAAGCTTTGATTTCTCGACTTGTTTTAACATTTTTATCGACATGAATTTACAGCTATTTGTTAGTAATCTCGCCACCATCTTCAAACTAATAACAACCTGTCATTCGACCTTCCCCAAAATATTTCCTTTTAAGAGCCAATTTAGATTCTTTGATAGCTTCACACTTTGGCGATTATATCGTTGCCAAGTGGACTGTAAAGCTGCTGAACACATGCAAACCCGTGAATCTGCGAGGCTACAGTACCCCAGAGGCCTGTTAGGCACAGGGCCACTTTTTGTTGGATGCCTTTAACCGGTAGTTTGCCGTTTCATTGTCGGTTTTTTTATTCAATTTTATTGCTGTACGGAAAATGAATGGACGGATCTGATTTCATTTTACCGCTCAGAGTGACTATATAACTGTGGCAGATGTTGCGTCTTTAAGGTGAGATGAGGAGGAGAGAGTCGAGCAATAGCCGGAGGGACGTGAAGCAAAAATGAAATACAGGTCTGGTAGTTTGTGCTGACGCAGGAAAAAGCAGAGCGTACAGAAAACAAATATCAGGAAAACTAGAGAGAAGGAGATGATGAAATGGAAGATTCTATGCGTCAGATGAGATGGAAGACTGGGGGAGCTGGGGAGAGATGCTTGGGGGGATGAGTTCCAAGAGATACTGACGATATGTGCTTTTGGGCTGATGGATGGGAGGAGGAAGTGTGGTTTGACAGCCTTGTCTTTGGCCGGGACAGGACGAGAGGAGGAAGGATGCTGACCTGGCTGGTTCCAACCGGCCTGCCAGAGGGGGGAGCGGGAGCGTTGAAGTGGTGTCGGCTCTGTCTGGCATTATTATTTTGTCTCAGCTAAGCGTAGCACGAGGACACAGCGTGGCTGACACTCAGCCACAACCTTTGCAGGCATGCCCAGTTTCCTACACTTCCTGCTGCGTTACGCCACCGTGGATCATTTGTAATTTTTGTGTCTCTGATCCACGGGGAAACGGCGTGTTATTACAGTGGTTTCAGAGAGGGGGATGTACGTTCTCTCATGAGAAATACACTTTTTGCCCAATGGTGGATCTCATCTATTTCTAATTATGGATAAATAAAAAAAATCTCTCCGGCTCTGAGTCAGAAAGCTGCTTCATTTTCTAGAAAGCAGTTACTGTTCGAGATAACAAAAAAATAGATAAATCAGCTCTGACACAATGATATTAGAAACGCCTCTTAAATTGAATTAAACTAGATTAGAGCTTCTTTCATTGATCTGTGTATATCTCAGCCCTTTCCTTTTTTTTTCTCTCTGTATGGTAAAACTTACAGAAAATCAGGCTATCGGGTGACAAATGCTCAAGCGAGTCGGTGCTAAATTGTAACATAAATAAAGGATGTTAACTGATATCGAGGAAAGAAAGGACGATAGAGGTTCTAGCTCGGAACAATTCCACGGAAAAGACCCAAAGGAGTTCATGCAGATCCTCCCAATAAACGCTTAACCCACATTACAAGCTCCACTGACTTGTAAACTGAGTCCTCAGCTGCTATTCGGTGTTGTGTGTTTGAGGAAAGCGCTGCTGGGGCCTTGACATATATGCACCCTTTAATGAGCCAACGACAACCCTCCAAATGTGTCCTGCCCCCCCCACCTCCTCTTAGCAGAAATGGCGCAGTCTGCTAATTACATTTGAAGTGCGATCCACCTGAGGTGGCGGCTTCTAGTTGGCTGTCCTCGGGGCATCCATGATGGCTGCCGTTCAGCGGGGAGTGGCTGGCTTCGCTCTCTAGGAATTGTATTCAAACCAAATAGGTTCTAGTTTTTTTTATTTTTCATTTCGCAGAGCCCACAAGCTAATCGTTTTCTCTCCTTCCCCCTGTATCAGCACTCCTCTCCATCCCTTCCTCCCATCCTCCAGCATATCTCAAATTTATTTCTCACTCCCCGCCACGCTCTCTCTCTCTCTCCCCCTCCCACCTCGTCCTGAGGGAAGGGGTTAACAAGGCCATCAGAGAGTAGCAAGAGCTACATCTGAAAGTTTATCGCATTACTTTGGCGTCTGTCAGTCTGCAGGGCAGAAAGCGAGACACAAAAAAGAACAGAGCTGTGAATAAGAGTGAGGAGGAGGATGAGGAGGAGGATTATTCATACTGTACACCATACCACACCACCGAGAAGGTCCTTCACTGTAAATCTCATTTCTGGCTTTGCTACTTTCGAATCAAAGCGCCACGTTTAGGCCCCTCTAGCTCAAACTCTACCTTGTCATTATCTGTACCTTTGTCGGAACATAGCAGCCTTTTTGTGAAGGCAGGATGTTTCGCAACCTGCAGTGTGTTGCGGATATTTTTGTCCCTCTCCCTGCAGGGACCGCTGCTGAACTTGGACTCCATTCTTGGGGGGGGAACAAAGTCACTCTTTGGGGCACTTTGTTCATCTCTCTTTGAGCAGACTGCCAGTTGCCAAATCCAGCTATTAAAAATTCATGCCAGCTTTGCGCCAATGGGTTCTCTTTCTTTTTTTTTTTTTTCTTTTTTTTTTGGGAATTTTTGGATTGTCCATGGAATTCAAAGTCACATAGCTGTGTTATGCTGATAAGCTAAACCCTTATCCTTCCCAAAAATCCTTATCCATAACCAGAGAATAAGATGATAAGAGAGGCCCACAGATTATCTGAAGATATATTTTTCTAGATCCGGGCATCTTTGCCCATCGAACAGCTCTGATGAATTAACCCTATCTCTGGTGTTTCGTTGAATTAGCCAAAGTATGGTTTGGAGCCAAATGGGAGTTGGTCTGGAAACGTTAATGAATAATACATAAATGTAACATGCATTTGATGATGTGTGGAGAATCCTGTGGGGACGGCAACGTCTTGGCTGTTAGAAAAATTAGGCCAAGTAAGGACACATTCACCACGCTCCCCTCGCAGTGCCGTGAAAACAAACGGTCTGAGGAAGAGCAGAGCAGCTCAGCCGCAGCAGACATCCTTTGAAGATGAGCTTCTTTTTTTTTTTTTCTTTCGGAGGGTTTGATGCATAATTACTCCTAGAAAAAGATGTTTACATGAAAGATCTCCTGTGGAGGCAAAAGTAGGTTAATTATGTTAAATCTACCTCTGTTACCGGGTTGATATTTTGTCTTTGTTCACGAGCGAGCAGTGAAGTCATATTCTGAATTACCTCCGCAGCGTACAAAGAGAAGATGAAGGAGATTTCTGTTCTCTCACTCATCTGCTCTTGTCTGTACCCCGAGACCCGCAAAAACATCATGGGTGACTTTGAAGGTAGGTGGTAACCCGCATGATCTTTTTATAGACCCAAACCGAATTGAGATTCAGACAGCCGAGTGTGCGTCTTTTTCCTTTTTGATTAAATCACATGCAGATATGGACATCAAACCCATTAACAAGCGCGCCTCGGGCCAAGCCTTTGAGGTCATCCTTAAGCCGCCCTCCCCTGTGACTGATGTGGCCCACTGCATCACCAACCCCCCAAAGAGGGACATCTCCCTGGAGGACATCCAGAAGAAGCTGGAGGCGGCTGAGGACCGCAGGAGAGTAAGGATGTTCCCTAAAACCTAACTGCAGCAAGCTGCAACGTGTCAGTTTGGCTTTAACAAAACATGGGTCTCTTTGTTTTAAAATAGATTTGTAAAATCATGACTGGCCAAGTTAAAATAATATTGCTCATATAATGACTTGACTCCTTCACCCATCTTATTTTACATCATCAAGTGATTCATGCGAGCTACTGACATTACCAATGCAAAATAAAATATGTTATCAGCAAATTCCAGCAAATTTTTCAAGTGTCAGTACAGTCAGCTCACCAAGAAATCAGTCAAGCAATTATTGATAAATCAACAAAAAATTAAGTAATTAAATACAATTTCTCGTATCAGACATTTTCTTGTATCAGTTTCAGGCATTTAATGTAAGAATAAGACTCATTACCCCAACTTAGCCTTGTTATTAAATCTCTAGAAGGTAATAAAAGGTATATATTGAATTACAATATTGATATCAGCCTCTCTTTACCCTGAGTCATCATCTCTAACGTTTCTCTCTCCTCCAGTGCCAGGAGGCGCAGATCCTTCGTATCCTGGCTGAGAAGCGAGAGCACGAGCGCGAGGTGCTGCTGAAAGCCATGGAGGAGAACAGCAACTTCAGCCGCATGGCTGAGGAGAAGCTCCAGCTGAAGATGGAGCAGATCCAGGAGAATCGGCAGGCCTACCTGGCCGCCATGATGGAGCGCCTACAAGATAGGGTGAGGGGGAGTACGAAACAAATGCATGACTCTTTTCAAGAGCCTGGCGCCCAGATGCTGAGTAGTTTTAAAAAAATCAGGTTGCTGATATTTTTTCAAAAGCAATGAGCAAGCTAATTAGGAAAAACACTCAGACAAGCAACAAAGGCAACTAAATAGCAGGTGAAATGGACTAAACCAGGACATTACAGCGCTGGGGAAAGTACCTCTGGAAATAGTCAACTATTTATTTGAGGTTTTTGTAGTACAAAAGTTTTTGTTTAGTTATGATTTTCCTTTTTTTAGGAACCTCCATAGCCAGTAAAGACCTGAAGCCCTGCATTTTGTTTTCAGGCAGGCAGGATGAAGAGACCTCTTCTTCAAAATACTACTTGGAAAAAATAAATAAAATGCCACTTGAAACCAAGTTTCAAGTTCCAACCATTGATCTTTTTACTAATCCATCAAAGGGCTATTATACTAAGTACCTGCATTGCAAATAGTAATGAATATATCTATTTAAGGAAAAAGAAATGATACAGATAGAACATAAAATAGTGTAGCACATTTTCTGGTCACAAATGATGAGTGTACGCCTCTGCAAACCATAATTATCAAGAGCTGTATGTTATAAAGAAAATAAAAGTTAGCTTTTTGCTCCATGTTAGCAAGCTAACTTTAAAGTAGCCTTTTTTTAAACTGTTTTTTTTTTTTTTACAAATGTTATACATTTATTTAAGCATACAGAAATCATCTAGTAGATATGGTTTAGGGGATTATCACAACACCTTATACAAATCTCTGCTTAGATTTAAATAACAGCTTCATTGTGCATCTGTGAACTGTAAAAAAAAAAAAAGTGCCAGATGAGGACATGGAGTATTTTTTACATATTGGATTAAGGCAAATCTCTGTGCCAGGTGGATAACAAGAAAAGGTGAAAAGAAATAGAACAAGGGAGAGACAGGAGTCGGTTCATCTGCCCAACAGATGGCGCACCTTCTCCAGAGAGAGCCAAAAATAGGGTGGATGGGCCAGTGCCCGTCAGTTAACATTGTAATGGCGAACAAGATGAACTGATGTGAGAAATGAATGTCAGGACACGGCTGACAGCAAAGGACTAGTCCTCATCGTAACCGTAACTTGTTTTTTTATTTTCTAGGAGAGGCACGCTCAGGAGGTGCGCAGGAACAAGGAGATGAGAGAAGAGTTGTTGCCATGAGAAGCTCCAGTAGGCTCCGCATCCCACCTTCACACCCCACACCACCACCCCAGGCCCTGAGGAACACCTCCCCATCCCCCAAGTCCCCACCTCTCCACCCCTTCCCCTGTCATCCTCCCCTATTAATTACGATGAAACTACCACGATACGCCACCCCGAGACAGCGGGAGGTCGAAATGGGGGTTGGGGGTGGAAAATGATACAAAAATTCAGAAAAGAGAAGAAAAAAAAAGGTCAAATTACCGTAATGTCTCCTGCCAATTCCTTCCAAAAAGAATGTTTTTGCTCAAATAAGAAGCAAAAGAAAAATCTAATTGACAAGCGACAGTGGGTTTTTGTAAATACTTGTTTTTTTGTTATATACAGTGCGATACAAGCAGCAAAAGTATTGATTGCAGTGTGCCATTTTTATATATAGGTTTCCTTCCCTGCATATATATATATGGATGTAATTATCTGTTCATTTTTCATATTTTCGTTGATTTCAGCCTGAGAATGTTTTCATATTTTAGGTTTCTCTCGTGTGTAACAGGCTTAGGTGTTTGTTGTGAGTTCGCCAGCTAGCTAGCTGATGTTTTTGCCGTGACTGCTTTGTGTCCCCACGAAGTCCGCATGCTGGCCCCCTGCCCTCTCGTCCCCTCGAGTGGGCGCTTACTCATCAGGCCCAGCAGATCAGGAAGCAAAATTGGATCTCCGCTTTGGTCAGAGTGATTTTCCATCCAGTTATTGCCAACGTTCCAATTAGTGAGGGACACACGCAGGACAGTTGCCAAGGGAAAGTAGCGGGTGGGGGGGTTGGGTGGGTAGGTGAGGGGGGGGGGGTCAGTTTGCTTGCTTCTGTGGGGACTCCAAGCTGTTGCTGCAAATCCACTCCTGTGAAGTAGGTAGTGACTGTAATGCAGGAGGACACTATAGCATTTATTGAGCCCATCCTCATCCTCCCTCAGTCTCCATCTTCCCACATACTTGTATGCTGTTTAAACACTCACTCACACACTCTCCACATAGGCAACCACAGCACAGAGCTCAACGGGAGCTCACCGAATACCGTTCCGCGACCAGTAGACTCATGAAACAACCCCTAAACAAACGGCCTCCGAAAAGATCCTCCGTTCACAGTCGAGTCGCTTGTTTCTCTCTTTTACAACACCACAAAATTAAAGAATGCTGGAGTGTTAAAACAAAACAAAAAAATCATGCTACTGTGAATCCACACCGGAGAAAAAAACTAAATTCGTCCCGGCTTTCTCCATTTCATAAAAGCTAGGATAGTTCTTTACATCATCTACGGGAATCATCGCACTTCACCCCAAGACGCTGTATATTCCACTTCAAGGCCGGCACAAGGAGGAGGTTTAAGCCATATAATAGGCATCACTGCAACAATGATTCATGAACACAATATTTCCATCTGCAAAGGCGTTTGCGAGCGTATTCAAAGGGTGCAGATCGTTCGGAACGAGGGTTGTGGATAGCCTGAGGTTGGACGCTGTTGGTCACGCATGCACAGTTGGCCCATAGATGTGTGTGAGGGATCGTGTGAGTGTATTTCAGAAAGGGCGAGTAGTGTTTGTGCCATGTGATATTGATCCGGTTAGATATAAGCAAACATTGCAGTGCGTATCAGTTGTCAGGAAGTTTGACGCAGACAGGGAGTATCCTATTTTTCTCCCTGTCTCTCTTTCCTTCCTCTGTCCATTTGTGTGTTTCCCTCTCTCCACATATATCTTTGTGAGCAAGCAGTGGTTAATAAAGATTTGAGGTTCAGTGAATGAAACTTGTTTTGGGAGTGGTTCCTTTTTAGAAATGAATTATATTTACATTTCCAGTGTGATGTTGGGATCATTCCCTTAAAATTAACGTCTCAGGTTAAAACTACATGACGCCAATAGATTTCTGTTGGCGTTACTTCACTGTTTGTCATGTTTGAAGTGACATGAGCACAATAAAAAAGAACATTAATATGGTTTTCATTTGGTACAAAATTAACGTTATCGCCATGACATTCACACCCTAGCATAACATAGCAGAACATTTACAATTAAATTTAGACATAGACACATTTGGACATAAGAATTTATCAAATGCTTATGTCCAAATAAAGTAAGTTTTATGTTGCAATTTACAACAAACAAAAATAATATCAAGCATCTCCCAGCATTTTAACACAACATCCACCCCTGCTGTGTGTCAGAACCAGAAGCTTCCAGATTTCACTGGAACATCCATGACTGAACATCCATTTCTGACCAGCAGGGGGAGACAAACTACAGGTTTTGTTTACCAAAAAAAAAAATTTGACCTTCCAGCTTGGCTTCAGTTTGGCTGACATCACTACCTGACCCAGTATGAGGGACAGTCACAGAGGAAGAGATTCAGCTATAACAATGACGGATTTCAAAGGTGAAAGACATCACGCACACGAAGAAGAAATCCAAGAGGGATATGTTATCAAAATTGACACGTAAGAAGCTCGTGGTCATGCAGGAGACGGGAGGCTTGTGCTGAGCTGAGAACAGAAGGTGCAGCTGGTGCGAGCTGAAACGATGGCAAAGAGACAAAACCGGTCGCTGTGGACTTCCTTTCTCACAGTTTCCCCGTCCCTCTCTCCTCCTCCCCGCTTTGATTTCTTTCTTCCCTCTTTCATTCCATCACCTACTCTCGGCTCCATCCCTCCTTCCTCTCTCCTCCTTCATCCCATTCCAGCCTTCCCTCCCTCTCTCCTTGTTCCCTCCTCCAGTTCCCACGCAGCGCATGGGGCCAGGCGGACCGCTATTGTCCAGGATATCCCCTCCTTGTTAATGGTTTCCTGTGCACACACAGAGGGCTGCTGAGAGAAACAAGAAGCCTCATCTGATACCGGCCGCCGATATGTGCAGCGCACACACACACACACACGTACACACAGGAAAACAACCGCAGGCATCAACAAGCGAACAGGCGTACCACACCATGCACACTCGTAGACACTTGAACAAAAAAAACAAAAAAAGGGATATAACTTTGAGTAATTTAGCAGAAACTTCTTTATTACAGGGAAGTTGTCATGACCACCAGCAACATCTGCAAAAAACACCTGAAAATCTTGACTCGTGAGAGCTTGTCTATGCTTTGTACAACCATAAAATATAGCTACAAACTCACAATGGAGTTTGGTGATACCAAGATGCCAGTTGGAAACAAACCAGTGGTCTCTGGATATTACTTTGAGGATGGCGTTGCATATATATATATTTTTTTTTTTTAACTGGAACTGATTCGACTGGGTGATGACTGTCATCCAAAAGTGGTTTCTGGATATAACTTTGAGGATGGTTTTGCATATATATATATTTTTTTCGAGCTGGAAGTGATTCGACTGGGTGATGACTGTCATCCAAAACTGCTGTGCTGAACAGATACATGACAATAACATGGAAACATCGTGATGAGAACCCACCTTTACATTGAATAAAACTGGTAAAACATACGTGTTGAAAGACAGATCGTACTGTGGAGGACGCCTAACTTTGGGAAGAAAGCTTTTAAACAATGGAGCGCCGTACGATTAGCTCCACCGAGCTGGCAGCTAACTTCTGTTCCCAGTATTTAGTCAAACAAACACCTGGTTTCAGTTATTCCACCCCATAAAATGTTGTAAAAGAGGGTGACTTCAAACCCCCTCCCCTCCACGCTGTAACCAGGGCACCAACACTTGGTGGTGCGGCTCAGAAAAACAAAGGGTGGGGTGGGGTGGTGGTGGGGAAGGGGGGGGGCACTTTGGCCCAGGAACTTGCTTGACCATCTGGAAAAGCCATTCCTGATAGGCTGTCTACTACAGTGAGTGAAACTTCTAAAGGGGGTGGGTCGAAACAGAGATCAATTAACACATTAAATCACTTCTGTTGCTTTTTAGTTGTGGTCTCCCTCTTCTTTAAGTATGTGTGTGCGTGTGTGTGTGTTTAAGTGTGCAGTTGTGGGTTTTTTCTGTACAAAAAGAAGAAAATACAAAGACAATAAAAACCCTAGAACTATCCCCTGCGGGACGTCAACATCATAGAAAAAATAACATTCATAGTAGGAAAAAAATTAGGTCCTTTGAGTCCAGCTCAGCTGGAAAGTGATTTGAGTCTATAAGCAGATGTTGTAATGGAGTTCTTTCACTTTAGTCAGAAAGCTCCTATCTCCATGCCCCAGGGTCTGTAGGGTTTGCCCACGCCGGGGGTCTGGGTTGGAGGGCTGAGGCCGGCGGCGGGCGAGATGATGGGGAAGGCGCCGAAGGCGAAGGGGAACGCCGAGAGGGAGGAGAGGAGGGGGGGGGGGGGCTTGGACGCCGACGAGGGAACCAGGGGCGGGGGGAGGGCGGGGGGGGGGGGGGGGGGGGGGGGGCACCCGGATGGGACCCTGGTCCGAGTGGGGGGTGGCGCTGCGGCTGCGCCTCCCCGGGGCGTGAGTCTCTGCCACCAGGGAGGCCGACGAGGACGAGCTGGAGGAGGAGGAAGAGGAGGCCGCCGAGGAGGACGACAGGGGGGTCTGCGGGCTGCTGGTGGCGCTGCGGGGCAGGGCCCCCAGAGGGGCCCCCTGCTGGTGCTGGTGCTGGAGGAGGAGCGGGTGGGCCAGGTGGGCGGGAGGGGATCCGAAAGCGGAGCCCCAGGCCAGGTGGCTGAGGCCCGAGTGAGCCTCCCTCTGACCGGCATAGTTGTTGAGGTGGGAGACCAGACGCATGCGCAGGGGGTCGGTGCTGTCCAGGCCCTCGATGATGCTCAGGTAACGGGCCGTCTCGGCCAGACACTCCCTGAAACCCAAACCGCGGTAGTCCATTGCCAGGGCGTGCGCGTCGAAGTAACCTGAGGGGACAGGAAATGACGTTAGATTCAGTTACCTACACAGAAAACACAGTTTTAATACCAGGCTGGTCAGGCTACGGTCACTCAAGGCTGTGCGTATTTTTTCCTGGAATGGTTCTTGAACCTACCTTTACCCCCAGCGGCGTGAAGCATCTTCAGATGATCGACAGTCATCTGTAGAATCTCTGCTTTCTCCAGTTTGGCAGAGCCCTAAATCGAGTCAGAAAAATAAATCCTTCGTTATGTCCAGCTTGAGAAAAAAAAAACGAATTTTCTTTAAATGTTTGCGTAACCCGTGTTCCATGGGTTGGTGCGTCTTTGCTCACCTGCTTCTCATAGGCGCTGGGAACCAGCCGGCGGAGCTCACTGAGGCTGTTGTTGATTCTATCACGGCGCCTTTTCTCAATAATCTGAGGGGAAAAAAACAAGAAAGTTACGATCAGACCGCATACTGTCAACTTTTACGCACGACGTTCGCAAATGCGCAAAAGGATCATCTATATGTAAATATACATGCGTATATGTATGGGTTAACTCAGAAAAATGAAGGAAAAAAAGCTTATCTACTTACTCCTCGACGCCTTTTCCTCGCCTGCACCTGAGTAGACGTCGTCGGAGACATGGAACCGAGAGAACTCACGTTTCTTAAACGAGACGCAACGGAAAAGCTCGGTCAATATTCAACATGCGAAGACATAGTTTGACAGACTTTCTTTTCTTTTAAAGCAGGGAACAGGCTCCGCTTACCCATTCTCATCCGCGCTCTCCTTCTCCACTTCAATAGTTTCATCCAGCTCACTGTCCGAGGAGCTAAAATCGTGATTCCGTTTCATTTTGACGCTTCCAAAGCGGTTCTCTGGCGTTTCAGTTTGCGTCTGCTGGACTCGTGCGTACCCAGGTTTGCCCGGAGCGTCTCCGTTTGAAGGCGCCCAGCTTTCCCACGGTGACATTTCAACGCTGCCGTGGGCCAGCGGGGGCGTGGACCCGCACCCCGGCAGCCAATCAGCGCGCAGTCCGAGACGTGAGTGACAGCGGGTTTCGCCCAAACGCATCCTGGTGCGCTTTGGCCGATCTGAGATAGCAGAAAAACGAAGACCTATCACTCGGTTGCTGTTTGAATGCTGGTCAGCAACTGTCCTAGCCAACAAGTCAAACAAAAACAACCAGAATATAGGAAAAATAACTACAATAAGATATCATACGATGATTAACAAAGGCAGGCCCAAAGAAAAGTACCCACAATGCCAACAACCGACACATCTTTATGAAATGTCACAAAACAACGGCAAATAAATGCTTTACATCTGCAAAGACTTTTCAAAGAGACATCAAATGACCACATCTCACACAGTTGTGGTTTGAGGTTGTTCCGAGAGTCTTTGAATCTGGGAGTCTTACTCATCTCTTGGAGGACCGAGGTCCTCTTTGTTTAATTATCAGTTCATGATGGAACTGGAGGTCTGTCTCTGTCTGTTCTCAAAAAACACCAAACCCAACTTGACTGTTCTCACCACAGAGAATAAACTCTTTGAACAAAAATGTTTCTTCAGCCAATAAAATGTGTAAATCGTTTCCAAAAAAAGAGAAAACGTCTAAATCTTGGTCTGTTTTCATCACGAACTGTTGAACATTTATTCATCCAGGCTTTTACGCGTGCCAAAAGGCACAAAAGTATCATTAAAGGAGTGAGAGATGGTGCTCAAACCTCAAACCTGCGCAGTTTGGAACTATAACGGTCAGCGGCGCGCCAGTGTGTCTTTGGTTATTTGTTTTTTGTTCTTTTTTAGACAAGTGATTCATATCCTGAAATATACAGGATCTTTGGATAGAAAAAAAAAACTTTGACAGAGGTCCAGTGGACTTTTGGTCCGCGGACTGCCCCCCCATCCTCCCTCCTCCCCCTTGTGCGTCCCCGGTGGTGACGAGGAGTGGCTGGCCGGCTGTCAGCACGCGCTGGCCGTGGGAAAGTTCCCCAAACCGGCGCTGATAACCAATCAGAGGCCGACGGCCGTCTCCGGCGCTGGAATGAATGGAGCAATTGGTCGGGGCGACGGGCGGTCTGCGAGCGAGCGTGTGAACCTGTAATCCAATACTAACTCAGCCCGGGGAGGGAGAGACGGAGGCAGCGCTGCCGCAACCAGAGGAAGCCACCAAGTCTAATCTTACCCCACAGAGAGACCTCATGCACGGTCAAAAAAGAGAGTCCGTGGCCACTTCAAGGACTTTTTTTTGTGAAAAGCAAGCCAAGAAGAGTCCACAATCGCCACACAGTCCGGGCTGGTGGCCCCCCAGAACGGCCACGCTCCCCCCCAAAAAAACATTTTGTTTGCATACATGTGTCCAGACAGTCAAGTTGGTGCATCTGGAGCTATATGGGGCTCTACAGACACAGACAGTTTTAAATAGCAGTGGGGCCATTTTTAAAAAAGAGCGCATGATGGGGTGATTAGATCAAATGGGCTGGTGCACTGAAATCTTTCATATATCAACCTCCAATTATCACGTATAGGCTGCAGGGCTGGGAAATTCATTTAGCTGATACAGGATGGTAATTTAAGATGTATTTTTCTTGCTCAGATCATGCAGTATCTTATTTGCAGCTGCTAAAGGTTATTTCTATGCTGATTCAGCTATCAACAGAGAGTAAATCTGTGTTAATCCTCTTTCCAAGCAAAGGAGACTTTTTTATTGGGAACTTTTTTGGCAATACATACAAAATACATAAAACCATACATATAAAAATCTATAAATAAATTAAAACTGTTCAGAAAAGCACTGGAACTGAAAACACCAGGAACTAAAAGGATGTCATATCTTTTTTGGTATTGACAATACTATATAACATTACAGTATCTTTACACTTAATTTACAATTAGCTTTTTTGTCTTTATACTCACAAGAACAAATTAAATACTCATTGAACTATCTGATACCATACTGTAGTAATTATATGTAAAGCTGTGTATGCAAGAAGGAATGCAGTAGGTGGTCATAAAGTCATAAATCATGTTCTGTTATGACAAAGACAGCTCTTTGAGATTAATAAATGTTTAAAAATATATATATATTATCAATATCTCAGTACTTTAACAGCAAATACTGCTAACATCCATTTTGCATTGTCTTTATTTTTGTTAAGTTTTCTTGCAGAAACATTGCATATTTGCCAATTAAGTCTTTGTTTTGATTAAACTTTAGTTATTCATATGAAAATGTACAGTTCATTTGAAAAACTCACACACTTTGCAACCCGGGCTTTCCCCAGCTGCCCGCAAAGCACACGAGAAGAGAAACTATGTTGGAGAATGTCTGCGAGGTTTGTGTCCAGCGCCAGGCAACGGCCATTAAAGGCTGCGAATGAGGAAAGTAAATGTGTGCCGAGCATCTAATAAGGAAGCAGAAACCCTAGCTTCATCTGGCCTTATTATGGGAGCATAATTTGTTCTCGGAGGGACCGAGTTGGTTGTGATTTTAATCTCGTGGTAATAAAAATCAACAGAGAACTTGAATCAAACCCTTCACACACACACACACA
>JABUIW010000025.1:5529160-5551613 GCA_013363375.1 Menidia beryllina | reverse complement strand
GGATCACCATATTACAGAATGTGGATCTATGTGTGTGTGTGTGTGTGTGTGTGTGTGTGTGTGTGTGTGTGTGTGTGTGTGTGTATGATGTATGGGAGAGTGGGAGCTGCCTTCACACACGTCCAAGTCCGTGCAACCCAAAGGTCTTTGTCTCAATAAACACAGGTGTGCGTCCACATTAATTTCAGGCTGTGTGTGTGTGTAACTTGCAGGAGTGGGAGGAGGAGGATGAGGAGGGAGGGGGGGGGCGGGTGTGAGCCCTCTTGTTGTATTTCAAGTTCACCCAGAGTTCCCACGCTGTTATTTTCTGCCCGGCTGTCTTTGTTCTTCTGGTCTCATCACATGTTGTGATTAGTAGGGCCTTTCAGGGGCCGGCCTTTGAAGGTGAGGGCCAGCAGCAGCACATCAACAAATCCCCCACCCGTCCCCCCCCCCCCCCCTGCGATTCAGGCCACCAAATCGAATCAAACTCACTGCCAAAACTCAGTGACACCTCACCTCCTTTGCTCCCTATGTATTCATCTCTCTTTTACTTTCATGTCTGATTTATGGGTTTTGACGTGCTTGCGACTGTCTTGTTTTCTTGAAACATGTACTCTTCCTGTGGTTTATTTGAATGGAGGATTTAACGTACAGGTAATTTAGTGTCTTCAAACTTTCTCATTAACAGCCAAATCCTCCCAGAAACAGATCACTCATACACAGGGAAACAAAAACAAAAAAAACTGTTCAAATGGACGGCATTAGAACATTAATTTAGAAATCAAATGTTGAAGTTTTCTCCTGAGTCTCCTTGTGCTTTAAACAAAAATGGATTAGGAAATTTAGATTGCCTTCCTGCAAAGATTACATCTGAAGAAGAGTCCAGACTGTCTGACCGGTGGTGTTTTAAAGAGGGTTTCTCCAGTACGTTTACCTTGGTACTGCGCATATTCTTTTGCATCCAGACCTATTACTTCAACTATTTACACAGTGGCCCAACATGTCATCAGGTGTTTAGTTGTATGGGTTTGTTTGGATGTGATTTCCTGCAAAGAGCTTCGGGGGGGATAAACGGAGCCGGGTTGCCGTGCCGACAGAGTGACTATGATGAATGATGTTGATGTCCCACTCAGGAACTCACAGTTAGCTAAGTCATGCAAAACTGTCAACCTCTCGAATTCTACATTTTTCCCGCTTTCCTTCTCATGCTGAGCCATCAACACAAATGACATATCTTGCCAAAACCTCAGTTATCAGCCTCAGCTTTGTTTATTTTTTGTAGAAATCTTTTTTAAAACTATGAAAAACCATATACTACTAAATCCTGTATGGCGTGATCATGCAATTCTAGCACAAACCAAATGATCCAATGTCAGGTTGTGCAATATAAACACACATTTGCATTGAACACTGAATGAAACCAGTGGAAGTATTGTTTGAATGTGCTCACAGACGCCTTTTCTTTGGTCTAATGAATCAGTTCCTGATTCCCTCAGCTGGTGACTGATAAAGGATTAAATAACAAAAGCTGCCGGGTATTTTTAAGGATTCTAATCTGCTTCTTCCCTTTACATCACTCCTGCATTTAGAAAAGCATTAACAGTTTCAGGAGAAAAGGAAAGATGCCCTTTTTGGGGGGGATTGCAGAGGGATTCTTCCTGCGGGATTATCGGTTGATGATGTGTTTGCCATAAAGCACTGGAAAATACTAAATGCTTAGTTTTTGTAAGGGCATGGTTTCCGTTTATTTTGTTACATTGTATGAAAGTCCAGATAAAACTGAGCAGCCATAACAATATGACCACCTGCTTATTATGAAGGTCTGAATAATCGAGGCGTAAACACATAGGGGTGTCCTTGAGTGTCTGGGACTAGTTTATTGGTACCAAACACTCTTTTGGGCCGTGTGGATTGTAGAGTGGGATTTTTTTGCTTTGTTTTTTTTTTGCTTTCCTTGTGTAGAGGCCACATGATCCTATCAGACTGGTATGATGGCATTTTACGGATGAGTTTAGGAGCCAGGTAAACACTGCAGACTCAGGGAATCAGAATCAGAATCAGAAATACTTTAATAATCCCAGATGGAATTTATTTTTTGTCACTAACTCCAGATAAACAACAAGCTGCCCCAGCGGGGAAGTGATCAAAACTTTTGTAGTGTGTGACTCGTCTCTAAAAACGTGTCGACAGCAGTTGTGAAATGTAAGTCTTTTCAGAAGGATTTAACAGATTAGTGGGCTTTGACAAAACTTGTCAGTCTTTTAAATAAATTGATTTAGATTCAGAAGCAGGTATTTTGAAGTAGAGATCTCTAAAAGATAGCAGATTTTCAGAAATGACCAATACATAAAGGATACAAAATGACATAGCTGGGTGTCACCATACACATATCAGCACACCAAGTAAACAACAAATACATCCATCCATCAAAGCATTGCAATTATGAGCCCGTAGAATATATGGATAGACCCCTCATCCACAGACCCACTGAGAGAACAAGAACAACATCTTCTTTGATCCCTAAGACTGCAAGACTTAGCCTTTGTATCTGTCTAAAAAAGCACTTAAGAGGCACAAGCGAAGCCTTTTGCTGTACAACACGCCCATGATGTGTGGTTATAAAGCTTTTGTTTGCAGACAGTGGTAAGAGAATCGTGTTCACACTCTAAACCACGCACTCTAAACCACGCACTGAAAGTTTGTTGTTGTTTTTAAAATAAACTTCAGGTATTGTTTTGTTGTGCACAAGATATTTTTTTGCATCGCTCTACGGTCAGCACAGAAATGTCATGGAGAACTTTAGGGAAAAACTGTTAAAGCTCATCCAGTTACTTACATTCTTTTCCCCCCATTGTTACTTTCTTTCAAAGTTGATCATCCTCCCATGATCCCATCATTCATTGGTAACTAAATGATGACATAAAATTCGACCTTATGGAAGAAAATCTGCTGTGATGGACTGGTGACCAGCAACCAAGAAAATAGTAGTCCAGCCATGGCGTCCCCTTTATTTACTTTTCAGTATATTCTGAAGAGGCTATCACACTTTCTGGATCTTTGAACTCTTTACAGCAGTGCAATCATCCCTGGGGAGGGATCAACAGAGCAGATTTCAGATATAATGACCTCATCCTCACAGGAGGAAGATAGACCTTCAGTAGCGGATGTTTAGGCAGGGCCGTCACGTAACTGCTTTGTAATCTGGCCCTACGCTTCAAAGTGCCATGCAGTGACCATTTTTTTCTTTTTTCGAGCAATTTTGCTGTTGGTCGGACATTTTCAGTGGGACTGAAAATGACTGTTCCAGTGCACCGCCGGTTATTTCTGTCCCTCCGGATTTAGCAGCTCGCTGCTGAATGTCATGCTTTGAACACGAGTGTGAGAGCAACAGTGTGCACGAGCTAAGATGTGAATGGGTAGGCTTGATTCGGACCCTTTTCTGGAAATAATCAGGGCCGCAATGCAAAAGCCAAGCCTGGTTTGACCCTTAACTGATGCTATTTCACACAATCTTTCTCATAAATGTCTGGGAGCTTAAGTCTGAAATGGATATAGATTAAACTTTCCCTATAGTTTAGGATCACTTCATTCAGTGGACAAGTCTTCCTTAGAAGTAAAAAAAAAAAGTCGTACTAGAGCAGGTAGATGTTTCGTGCATTTGTTTGTGTACTTAAACTGAACGGCAGAGCTTTTGAAGATGTGGTTCGCCCCGACTCAGTGGATGCTAAGTGCTGTGGCGTCGGCAGGTTAGCCACAGACAGATGTTCTTCCGCCCGAAACAATGCGTGGAGCCGCTCTCTGGGTGAAACCCCGCGGAGGGGTGGGCCTTGTTATTGTTTATAAATAGAGCCGTGCGCTGAGCACTGAGCACTGAGGAAGGCTAACTTTGTTTCCCCCTGACAGGGAGAGGAAGCGGCGTCTAATTCTGCCCCCAGACGTGTGTGACACCCGACCATTGTCCCCTCAGCGAGAAGGGAGGGGGGTCGAGAGCGAATTGAGACCTGATTGTGAGCGTCTGTAAGAGGCCGGGTTGTTTGTGAGGCAAGGGGTGAGAGTTGTAGGTATGTGTGACACTCGGGTATTGTCCTTTAGGAGGGGTGGGGGTTTGGATGTTGTTTCATTGTCGGGGCTTGTCAATCACTGGGAGTTTCCCCCTGCGAGTTTAGTCGATGGGATCCTCTCCCTCAGCTCTCTTGACTTTCATCCCCCCCCCCCCTCTGTTGCACACACATGGGTTGCACGCACATCAGTCAGAGTGCGTATTGAGGAAGTGAAGGATGTGTCGGGTTGACCCACTGACACTCAACTCTGTGTTGTCACCCCATGGGAAGTGTTCACGGGCCTCCTTCTCTGCTCAGTCACACGCTGGGATCCACATAGCAAGAAAAAAAAAGAGACCTATTAGAGGGCCTGTTTATTTTTCTGAAGAAGAACGAGCATTTGGTGCTTTAATATCTTGAAGTTGAAGACTTTGGCTGTGGACAAATTGTTGGTTGCTGCATTTAAAAAATTGTTTCGAGCGTCTGAATTTAAAAGGAAGTTGAAAAACGTATCCTAGGATCTATTTGTGAGCTCGGACAGTACATTTTGGTCTTGCAAAACTGCCTGGCTGCAACATATGACATATGTTTTTCAGGGATCACTTTTGTGATTTATTTCCCTCCCACAGGAAACCGACAAAAGACAAAAACCCGAACACGTCCTTTCATCTGCATTTCTCTGATCTCACTAATGGTCCCCCTTAATCCTCCGTCTGGTACATTTGATATCTAAGTTCAACAGGTGGATGGGATGTAGTAGTCGGTGTTTGACCTCCATTTGCTGCGTCCTGTCAACTCCAATCAAAAAGTACCTGCCGGTCACAGTCAGCCCAGTTTGATTTCAGTGTGTGGAGGCTAAAATGGGAAGCACAGTGCCTGGTTTCGCGTTTGGGGTTTGGGTGTGACTCACGTCTGGAGTCAGTGAAACTCCTGGTGGGTGGTCACTGCCAGAGGAGCGAGAAAGTCACCGAGAACAAAGGCGGTTATTTAACTTTCATCTCAGCTTGAGGTAATTATTCGTTTTTTTCGAGTTTGACCCGGTTCCCAAACTGGCCTTGTGCCTTTGGCAAACAGTTGATTATGTCCCTGTTTTGACCATTTGTAAGAATATGGAAGTGCACAGGAGAAGAGTGGCAGCCCAGATTAAAGAAAGGGAAACCTGCTGGCATGCGACAGGAGTCACGAGTAGCGTAAGAAGTTCACGGTTTATGTCATGACCAACTCCGATTGCTTCACGTCTGATGCTTTGATTTGGTTGCAGTGTGATCTCTTAGCCTGACATGAAGGTATGCTGAGAAGTGAGGCGAAAAACATAATTGGTTTCACACATTTGTCAGATGTGCTTGTGAACACACTCACACACACGGACACACACACACATACATACATAACGGCAACACACAAACTTCTAATCACTCATCTTTGCCCACTAATTCGATAACAAGCCCAAACAGTTGAAACATGTTTTAACGTTTGACATTTGGCCTCCATTAAAAAAAAGAAAAAAAAGAAAAACCCTCCCTTCGGTATCCGTGCAGCCTGGGAGAGAGCCACAGAGAACCCCCCCCCCTTCCTCTCTAACTGCACTGAGGGGTTGCCGGTCCTCTGACCCTCGTAATGATGGAGGGTCAAGAGTCAGGTTGTGCGAAGGAATGGGCCGCGTCTGCGGAGCGCGTGAGGAGCGCCTGGGAACCAGGGCCCGCCGTGTGATCCTGTGAAATCGATCTTTCCAGAGGGGGACCATGGTGTGTATTTATATATTTATGTGTGGTGACTGTGTGTGTGTGTTTGTGTGTGTAGGAGGGGAGCGACCACATCAGCGGAAATGTTAGAACCCAGCGGTTGGCCTGTTGACAGCAGACAGTGAAGCCCAAAAAGTTGGGCTGATATGAATTTATCCAAAAAAATTAAAAGTATGTACATACCCAAGATACCCAGGATGAAGGGGGTTTTTTTACTTGAAGAAGCCAAATGAAGTTTGGGGCATTCAAAACCAAAGCTTCTAAAGAAGGACTGAAAAATTATGGTTTAAATGTGTCACCTTTGTAATTTAAAGACTCATAGGTCCGTGTTTAACGTCCACTCTTTAACTTCAAAAGTGTCGTGTCTCCTACTGTATGTTGCATCGTTCAGAAAATGGGAATTCTTCTGTGATTGGGATCTTCTGAGTCCGCGTGTTCACATGACACAAGTAATCTGTAACAGAAGGTCATACTCTGCGAACTGTTTTTTTTTTTTCCAGACGTAACCCCAGACATGTCTGGTTTGATTTTATCAAGCAGTTTAAGCTGTCGTACAGAAAAGCGTTTCTCTACTCATTTTTTTTTCATGTTCAGAGTTCAAAGTTCAAAGTTCTGCTTGGATACCTGAGCAAACGATAGTTTCAGCACCCCGTCGTGTTTCTTCTGTTTGTTTGTCGTTACTTATTATATTTCATTTGGATACAGGGAGGTGTCACGCTTAGAAATTGATGACTACCAACTGGAGTACCGATTTTCCTAAGATATTTCTCTGAAACTTCCAAAATGCATGAAACGTTTGTGGTTTAAGTCTGGCCAATGTCAGAACAATTCAGAAAATGGTCAAAAGGATGCTGTAAAAGCCCGAAATGCATCTCCTCTAAAGATAGGATTTCTTCTTTTCGTCCCTTGATGCTGTCATGTCAAACAATTTAGGCCCAAAACTATTCACCAAAGTATTTGCCGCAGCTGTTTACATCTGTTTACACGATAAGAAAAACAACCAGGGGGTATTTCTGGTGTAGCAGATGTATTTGAACAAACAGAACTCTGATCTGGTTCAGCTCAGTTCCACCAGCATGTGAACTCTTACTCCTAACAGAAGCAAATACCTTGGACATTCCTGTAGAGCCTCAAAGCTCTCAAACCTTCTCATTTTCAGCACAGAAACTGTGAAAAAATCACTTCAGGCCACACGTGTAATGTGTAATATTTCCATAGATTGTTTTTGGTTTAAGAACCACATGTTTCACAGATGCACTTTAATGAATCACTTTAAATATAATTATTTCTATTCTAAAATTTGCCTAAATGAATAAATGTGTGTTTGTGGTTGTCCGTCCCTGTGTGGCCCTGTGATGGGATGGCGAACTGTCCAGTGTGTACCCCGCTTCTCATCCAATGACAGCAGGAATTGGCTCCAGCCGTGACCCTAATAAGAACGATAGACAATGGATAGATAGCGAGATGATTGTCAGTGCTGCAAATTTCAAAGCACAGTAGAACGGACACAATACTGATAGAAATCCTGCAAGAAAAAAAAAAAGTTAAAGCACTCTTATGGTCATAAAAACTACAAATTGATCATTAGACTATTTTCAATTGCATTATTTATACAATTCTGAAATAGCTTGTTTTTTCTGTTAATGCACACGTGAATTAATTTTACCAGGAACATGTATAAGCGTTTTTTAAATATCATGTAATCAAATTAAAAACCTTTTTACACACATCCTAACTAAGTAAGAGGGTGTGTTAAAGGGAGCAGGAAACACGCAGAGTTAGAATATTTGTGTATTAGTCTGAGACGGGCCCCTCCAGTGAAGCCACGGCTGCCCTTTCATCTTCAGCATCTGCTATTCTTCACGGAGCTCTCTCAGGGCCAGCCCCTCCACTGTCTGTCTGCTCCGCCCGTTTAGCTGCAACCACTTCAGTCATATCTGCAGGCTCCGTTTGGCAAGCTACAAAACCAATCCCTCCCCGTGCTTATTCAATCACAGAGGGATCTTAAGGAACTCTTTTGTCTGTCTGCGCCCTCTCAGAGGCTTTGTACAGACATTTTGAAACAATCACATCAATTAGTTGGGACTTGGGATGTCTGATCCCTTCGCTATACGTGGGACATTTATAAAAATGTCATACACACCATTCAAAAAGTCCATGTGGGCTTTTTAAAAGATAGAAGTATTTGTTAAAGCACACTAAAAAAAAAACGACCACATCTGTGAGGTGCTGTCATAAAAACCATAAAAAAATGGGTATATATCTTATGATGTAGATGATGAGGATAATAATCAGATGTGGATTTTTTCTTAGAATCATTATTACGTTTTGCAATATGACTGTGTTTAGATACAGTGCAGCTATAGGTCACTTAAACATTTCTAATAAAAATGCATGTAAATAAGCTCCAACATTTATAACCCAGGAGGAAATTTGATATATAATCAACTGTTATTCACTATGTAAACTGAACGCCAGTGAATACACCTAAAGGCATCATTAACTCATGTGGCACTCATTCACATTAGCAATAAGCTAATAAAGCCTAATAAGTCATTCTTGATCTTTATGAAGTATCTGTGGATCAAGGACAACATTGAAAAGCTGGTGTTAAATGCAAGAGAGTGACTGACTGAGGGGTAAAACTTACCTAAATGAAGGTGTAAAAAATAAGGTAAAGATTAAGCAACAAAAGAGAATGTAGATAATGCTTTAGGAAGGCTAATAACGCTAACGAGTTCTTATTCTGAAACATTTGGGAGTACATTTCCCTCCTGCAAATTGTTTGAGGAGACAACTAAAGGTAACAACTTAGAAGCACCAATAACACAAAGAATCCATGTGAAACAAAAACTATAACACACATTCATTGGCAGTACTGAGTGTTTAATGGTCTGGAATACAGTTTAGATGTATGTGGAGAGAATTTGTATCTTTTTGTGAACTTCTGGAACAACACTGTTGAAGTATAATGCAACATCTGTGAGGCCAAGTAGCAGGAGCAACTTGGAACTCGGAACTTAGGACATCTGTTGGTTTCCACTGATTTGTCGCAACATTCGAAGAATTTCCGCTTTGATGAGCGTGTCAGATGTATTCTGCGAAACAAACTGAATTCGCAGGTTGGATGCTCGATGCTTTGCAGATACTGCCAGTCAAATCCAGGCTTGTGGGAGATTCCTCAGACACGTCCCACTGACAGTGTATGACTACAAGACGTGCGTGTTGTTATTGCATCAGTCAGAGGCCAGGTCCAAAACATTAATTAGACCGACTTCCCCGGCTTTGTTTGCTTTTGGCCTTGTGAGTGACGTGTGTATGCCTTCGTGTGCATTGTGTGTGGCTGCTGTCATTCGAGTCCGGGTTCACTCACCAAGCTTCAGGGTTTTTGCAGCGAGTGTGTGTGTTTGTCATAGAGTGGTTAGCGCAGCGCTGATTGCTGTTTATTTGGTCTGTGGGTTGACATAGAGCCTAGCAGTCAGGAGCGCTACTGACAGCTCTGTTTTTATTGGGTCCCTGCGGCCATACCAACACTAACACTGGGGTCGCGCTCTTCCCTCTGTCCCCCACACCCAAAGACTCCCACACCAAGCTTCCTGTCTGCGCTTCAAAATAACATACAGTAAATCATTATGATTGCAACACAACATTTCAGAGGCAAAATGGAGACACTGCAGAGGGGAAAAAAGGATGGAAAACTGAGTCCCACTTCTCAAAAAGTACGCTTCTGACTACCAACAAATCTAATAAACCAATCTCTTTTCATCAAAATAACTACCCAACCATTTTTCAGCCTTAAATGAATTTGGACCGGACTCTTTTGTGTTATTTTACACATGCTAGACCATTTACACAGCAGCAGTCTCTGCTTCCTCTCAATGGTTAAACACTGTAAAACAGCACAATGGTTTGCGATGCTGGAAGAATCCGACCACATATGGTAAAACAAGTTGCGTTCAAGAGACAAAGAGCGTCAAGAGAACGGCGGCGCTCAGACTTTCCACTCGGTCAGTCGGCCTGTTTGGTAAACAGAGCGCTCACCGGTTAGCGGCACACATTTGGACGCAGCGATGCTTTCAGAGGTATGCACTGCACATTCAGAGGAACGTGTACGTGTTATATAAGCAAATGCTGGCAGGATTAGACGCCTCCACATTATATTTGAGTTCTTACTGTTATTGACTGAGAAACTGACTTCTCTCCACCACGATGAGAAAGACATTTTAATAAATCTGTTCTCCTCTGTGTTGCCTTAATCGTTGCCTTAATGTGGCAGATGTTGTGACCAATTTGGCATTTTCCTTAATTGTTTACTCAGATATTATTTCCAACCAGATCATAACTGAAAAAAATAGGAATCGCAACCTGATTCTGTCAAAATTCTGTTAATTCTAAATGTTCACACTGACATTGTTGTCTTTTTGGGAACTTTGAAAAACACATCGTTGCCTTAATGTGGCAGATGTTGTGACCACTCTGGCAATTTGGCATTTTCCTTGATTGTTTACTCAGATATTATTTCCAACAAGATCATAATTGAAAAAAATAGGAATCGCAGCCTGATTCTATCAAAATTCTGTTAATTCTGTTGAAATGTTCACACTGACATTGTTGTCTTTTGGGGAACTTTGAAAAACCAAAAAATAAGTGATTTTTTTTTGGAGCAGATCACCTAATTGATTGTCAAACTTAATCGTTTTCCTGCTCTTTAACATTGCATGACATTTCCTGGTGAAACTGCTGCCCGGACAGATGAAGATAAACGCAAAGACACAAAACACACACCCACACACGGACAAGATGGTACACGGTACATGAACACTAAGTCAACCATGTAACATGACCCCTGTCGTGGCCTGTGCTCCCGTACACACACTTGTAAAGGAGGTCACCGCTTTGCCGTCTGGTGGTCACCGCCCCACCCCCTTAAAGATGCGGCCGCATGGAATAATTAGTCGAAGTGTCCGCGGCATTCTTTCCATACATTCGGATTAGGATTTCTGTCCTTTCATCCACAGGCACACAAATCTGCCTCAGTTTTTAGAGGAAGTGGTGATGAGAGCAGCACAGAGGGTGGGGCGGGATGCCGGGATGGGACGGCTGTGGGTGTGTGTTTGCCTGCATGTGTGTGTGTGTGTGTGTCCCTGCTGTAACGGCTGCTCCCGGCCGTCCACACAGCTGTCTGCCGAACACGCTCACACACAAGTGCACGCACAACTGAGCGGCTGTGAGAGATCCCCCCCATGACTGCTTCCCAGGCCTGCGACTGAGAGAAAAGAGAAGGAGGGGAAACAGGGAAACGGCTGGAAGGGATTAGGCAAAAAGTCACACACTCGCACAGTGACAATCACACCTGAAACGTCGCACACAAATGGTTTATTCAGAAGTTATGAGCAATGTGCTGTTGCTTTGTTTGAGTTGAACTTAAATGACTCACACTAGACTTAATATATACTTCATAATGACAGCAACTTTCACAATTTAGAAGAATCTTTTGGAAAAGAACAACATTGTGAGTTTATCTCATTCTCTGGAACTCCATGAGACTAGCCCTTTAAAGCCTGATCCAAGAAAATTTTTTTTAGTCTGAAGTCTTTTTTTGGCCCCTCAACAACATATGAAGAAAAAAAAAAATGATTTTGATCAAATCAGCATGCAATAAGTCAAAAATATATTTTGGTGTAGTCTTCTACTGGCTCTTATCAGGTTTATCTGAATGTGTACAACAGGGGTTTGAGAAAAAAGCCTTTACCATCGAATGATGCAAAAAGTCTCAGATCCAAAAGACTTCAGAAACCGTATCTATCAAATATGACACAATTGGCATTATAGGGCTAGGCAGGAATCATCTGCTAAATCAGTAATTCATTAATTCAGTCATTCAGTACAGTTAAAACCTGGTTGTTTTAGAGTGTTTCTCCACTGGATGTCAGGTGGAGTGAATCTTCATTAAATTGGCCCAAATCCTTTCTAGATGGAGCCAGACGTGATCCTTTATTTCCACTAGGTTGCAAGACAGCCGGGGCTGACTCAGTTGCTGGAGTCAATCGCAGCCGCTTTGTGTTCCCACCAGATGCAGCGTGGCATGCTGCGGACACATCCCAGACTCCGCACGACAACAAACACGCAGCTGGCCCCCGTTTGACGGGAGATGCCATCGATTCAGGCCACATCAACGGAACTGCTCAGAGGAGCTAGACAGGAAGTTGGACAAGGAGATTCAAACAAACGATGACAACCGACGGTTCCCTCTAATCAGATCAACCTCAGAAGCTCAAATGGAAGTAAATGCGGCGTGTAATGAACTCCGAGGACTGCACAGTCCCACCAGTCTTTGTTAGCACATTTTCACAAGAACAACTGCTGCATCTGACATGTCAGGAAATGATTTTGCAGGTGACTAAAACACATTTGAATTGTGCCTGTAAGACTTGGTGACTGTGAACAACAACAGCAAGTTCACAGCACACTGTCGTAAAAAGCTGCAGAAATAGTCAATTTTTGCACCATATCAGAGTCTCCATCCCAGCATATAAGTGTATGCTTTTCTCAAAATAATCTGCACTTTAAGAATGGATTATAAAGTGTATTGACTTTGCCAAATTAGTTGATTTACAAATAGAAGATTACTACAAAAACCTCTACACGTTATCATGGAAGAATCTGAAATCTTGATGCAAAAGAAGTAAAAATACTTAATTCTATTCAAGACTGAGTGGTCTAAATAAACTTTTGCTTAAGAAAAGACCACTGGATATGTGACATAACCTGTTTTTGCATGAGACATTCACTTTCAGTCGTATTAATGGTCATGATTATCATTGTTCTTTAACTTATACCCCAACAAAACATTTACCAGATTCAGCCAAACATCACATCACTATTTTATTTTATGACATATGACCACAAATAAAATGTTTGGAGGATTTTAACCAAAAATAGGATTAAGGTTTAGTAGCTGAAACTGTACAAAAAGAAGTGTAAATAAGATCATATATGTGTTTGACAAGTTTTATGAAATAAAAAAATTCCAGAGGACAATGAAGCTGTTCATTATTGTGGGAGTTTTGGAAGAAAAGGTGAATGACCAACTTTTTGGGGTAGAAATGATGACAGATGTAGTGTACGGTAGAGTTAATATTACACTGCTTTTGAAAGGCATCAGCTGCAAATTTAAGTTGCTTTAACAACAGAACAACAGCAGCCACAAAGCAACAGACAGTAATCTGATGGAGAGACTGTGATGGAGTCACCCCCAAAATAATTACCATACTTTAGAGGTCTGTGTGTGAGAGCTTTACGCCTCGCCAACCGTCAAAATTATGCATTCGATTTATTGCCATCCAAAGTCCAGCAGGAAAAAAACATTTCCTAATCAAATATTACAACACATCAGTAACCCTTCAGCAAATGTCAGCTCATCTTGAATGGGCACTAGGAAATTGTTCATGTTAACAGGAAAAAAGGACCATAGCCTGAGCAGGAAACACAAGGCAATCACATAAGTATCCATTCTGTGCATCCTCGCTTCTTCAGATATAAAATCCGTTCTTATTCACATTTGTAACAATCAGATTTCTCATGTTAATGATCATTTAGAGAGCTGAGGGTTGGGTCCATAAAGTGTTTTGATTGAGGAAACTGTTGCTGTTGGTTATTTGTAGAGAGCCTGATGGTATTTTGGACGTGCCGTGTGAAAACATGCCGCGGACTCAGGGATATTCCATGTTTGTGTTTTTATCAGGCGCTTTTGCGGCGTGTGTTTGTTATCCCTGCAGATGGAAATAGACAGAAGCTGGAATTTCGCAGGCACGGGAAAGGCTCTGTAGACAACGTGAGAAATCAGCGTGCGCTAACCTCTGGAAATCTGGCCCGATGTGCTTTGCGGGAGTGGGTGAGAATATGTGCACATTCAATGGGCTTTTACAAAAAAAAAAAAAAGAACAATGGAAAAAGAAAGAGAGAAAACATTAAAACAACGAGGCAGGATGGGGGGAAAATCAAAGCTGTGTCATCCCGGGCGAAGGCTCAAGATTTAATGTTTGGTGTTCACCACAAATATTTGCTTTGTAGGTTTTTAAGAAATTCTCATGAATATTTGTGAGCATGTTGTTTAGGCGACGGCGGGCTGCGCTCTTTGTATGCGCTTGTGTGTGAGCACTGTTGTGGTTATTGATGCAAGCTTCTTATGAGGCATGACATTATGAGCCGGGCAGGACTTGAGAGGGTGGTGGTGCGTTTGTTGTGTGTGTTTAGCGTGTGGGAGCGAGACAGAGGGGAGAGACAAAAGCACTGACACAGAGGAAAAACAAGGAATCAAGAGCTACCCAAAGCTAAATTAAAGGGGGGAGAGAGAACGATAAAGACACTCACGCCAAAACATAACACGGCTTGAAGATTTTCTGGAAGAAGAAGCACTTGTGTGTGTGTGTGCGTGTGTGTGATGCAATGGCAAACTGAACCAGTGGGAATGTGGGGTGAATGCTGGTCGCACAGAGCCACAAACATAACAACAGGAAACCCAATTAAACCAAACTGTTCTGACCATGCTAACACAAACACATTCATTAGAAGAGTATAACTCTTCTGCTCTTAGTCCATGAAAGTGTGTGTTGTAATCAATGATAACAACGGCAGTCTGTATGATTAAAAAAACAAAACAAGCAAAAGTCTGATATGTCTGATATCGCTAAAAATAAATGGATTCATTAATGTATAAATGAGTTTATGAAATATCATTAAGTGTCATAATTAGATAACAATTGACAGTTAAATTGATTACTATGAGCTAGCAGAGAGCTAGCAGTTTGAAAGGTTGTCACACGTGTGTGTCATAATTGTTATAAAACTTTTCACTGAATTAAAAACTTCATGGTAGGAAAGGACATGTGCGCAGAGGCACATTTTTGAGTCTTTCTTTTTATTCCAGGCTGAAAATAACTATTTTAAGGCGTTCAGTCTCTTAGTATACAGTTAGCAGGGGATGCTAACAGGCAGTAAGCTAATCAAATGTGATTCTTTCAAATGAGTACAGTGTATCCGGTCGGATATGTGGAGGGACTATTGTTTTTTTGGTTGCAACAGGTATGCAGAAACTCTACACGGGATCTGCAAAATCAAACATCATCTAAAAAACTTTTGATTTGAGACAAAGTACGCCTGATGTAGGCGCTAGCTTGCTGAGCTTAAAGCAGTGAATCGCATCTAAATGCTCTCTGGTGTCACCATCAACTATAACAACAAGCTGTTTAATCGTTGACTGAACTGAAGGTGATTTATTTCTCACATTATAACATTTGAAAACAACTTTCCTGCATTTAAAACTTCATAAGACGTGAAAATAAAGTCTAACTAGCCATCTGTGGGATGGCTAAAACTGATCTCAGCTCAGTATTTTTAAGAGAAATCTGGGCAATAACCCCTTTAGTGCCTCTTTGGTGCAATATGCAATATTTAAGTAATTCCACAGCTTCATTGATTAATGAGCTCTTCACTCCTTAATATCTACAGTGTGTTGGCAACTATTGTGTTTACCTTCAACTGTTGACATAAAAAATTATTCTCACTTGTCTGTTCAACCAAGTATGGCAGTTCAAAATAAATGGAATAATTATGTCATTTTTTTAATATAGACATAATATAAAAATGTTACTAACTAAAACAATCATTTGCAAATTTCGTGAAACTTGAAAAATGCTTGATGAGTTGGGGTGAAAAATATAATAAATATAAACACACGATTAGGCACCCACAGCTTTCCCACACTGCACACGATATAGAACAATGCTGCTCTCACTCCAACATTTGGCCCTCGAAGACCATTTGAGCCATTCAACAAAATTACACTTGATTTTAGAAAATATGTTATTTTAGCAAAGTAGACAAGAGTCTCCCCGAATAAGTGTGTGAACATGTGTGAGTGGCTGGGTGTGGGCTCCTGGTCAGCAGCTGGGGGCTCGTACAGGAACGATGTGTCCCTCAAGTCCTCCGGAGGCTGTCGTCACAGTTCCTGTATTTTGGTCAGCGGCGGGTGATGTCACTTCCTGCACTGTTTGTTGGATGTGTTTGTGCGTTTGAGGGTGTGGAGCAGGCAGGAGACCAGCTGCACCGTCTGCCTGTCTCAAAAGGAAGCACATCAGTGCTAGACGTCGTTAAAAAGAATCTGAATAAAAACAGGTCACGTCTTTACTCACAGAGTTGCTGTTTCCTCATGCAGCCTGGACAGAAATAGCTTTCGATCCCCATCATAAAAACTTATTGTGTCACCTTCGTTCCATAGCTGTCTTTGATATTTTTAGTTTTTTGACAAACTTTTACCCATTTTGACATCTTTCAAGCTAGATTCCAACATATATTATATATATATATATAGTTTTATATAGTTAATTTTTTTTATTCTGCCTGGCAAGCAAGAGGCAAGTTTCCCCTTGTTTTGCTGTTTACGTTTGAAAATCATTTTAGCTTTTTGTTCTGTAACAGTATATATTAATACTGAAGCCTGAGTTTAGATGGTCCAATGTTGTGCATGTACAATAGCAGAAACATCTCCCAGCTCCTTCCTATACTCAGTGTAACTAAAGTTATGAAGGCATGATGTTTGTGATTGATTCATGTAATACTTCAGAATTAAATAAATAGTTATGAAGTTGATATCTTTCGTTAATGAAATAGGTATCTTCATAGTGGGTTACACATTCACCCAAGGACATTTAAAAAGAAAATTTCGTCATCCCTACATACTCCATACCCCATTAATCCTTTAACCCATCGATTCATCCCACCACCACACTCATCACTTCTCCTCCCTCCAGTTCTCCCCTCATTTGTTCATTCTTGTTAGCGTGACCCTGTTTCGGAGTCTGTAGCTGGCAGGCTGACTGCTTGGACACGTGGTTCATTGACTGGAAAGATCTGGCAACACACACTGTCTTTCCTCTCACACCATTTATTATCTGTACTGGGAGACTCTCAGGACCCAGGAACTTGTGCTCACAATACTTTCGCACACACACACACACACACACAGACACACACACACACACAAACACACACAGACACACACACACACACAGAGGCTGAGATAAAAAAACTCACACACAGATGAATATAAGCAACACTCTTCCTCTCAGTGTGAGAACTTCTGCAAGGTCTCTTCACCCAAGTCACACAGATGTTCCTCTTGGCACCTCAGCAGGTTGTGGTGGGGTGGCTCAGGGGGCCTTTCTGAGGTCTGGGGGGGGCGCTGAGGGCCAAACAGGGCCCCAGAGTCTGGATGAGAGCTTCCTTTGTGGGACACAAAGCATTGTCTGTGCTGGGAAAGGCCATGGGGATGGGAACACCGCCCAGAGCTGGACACTGAGCGGCGATTCTGGCTTTCCATGAGTGAGTGTGTGTTTGTGTCTGCGTCTGTGTGTGTGTGCGTGTGTTTATGAGAGAGTGGGAGACAACGAGTGAGCCTGAGTGTGGGAGACAGAAAGAGAAAGTGTGTGCTCACACATGCAATGTGTGTGGCAGAGTCTGTCAGGAAAGGTGAAAGAGCAGCTGGAAGGAGATCATCAGAAGATCTTGCTACTTTTTCTCTTTTTGGGTCCCACCATTGAAAGCTGTTCTTACATCGCACACTCCATTCTGGCTTACATGTGTATGATATACTGCTTCAGAATATTCTATAGCGGCACGGTGGTGCCAGTACCTCACAGCCAGAGGGGTTCTGGGTTCAAGAACCCGGGGGAAGCAGGTCCTTTCTGTGTGGAGTTTGCATGTTTTCCCTGTGTCTGCTTGGGTTCTCTCGGGATTCTCCGGCATACATTGAATGCTCAACCCCATTTGGGAATAAGCGGTTCCGAAAACGGATGAATGGACTAATCTATGTTTCTTTGTGATGGGCCATTTACTTCTGACATCTTATTCTAAAAACATTTTTATCATCATATAAATACATATATGAATATATTTATGTGTGTGAGTGTGTACATATATACACGTGTATTCATATCTTTTTGCACAGCACAGCTAAAGGTATAGATACACACACAAAGATACACACATTTTGAAGGTTTCTTCAGTTTCAATTTATGCATCCTCTGCACACACTGTAGAGGATGTTATTTCTTCAGTCATCTTCAATCATTTAGCATGACACTCATTTTAGCCTCTAGCAAAAAGAGCCACGTGGACACGCAACACTGAACTTGACATATAGCACCGTGTAAGATAAACACAACATAACGTGTAACCTACACCACCATGAGCATTTCTACTTGTCGATGCAGTTCTGTGTTCTGCAGTTTATGTGTTATTAAACAGACAAAAAGTGTTAGGTGGTGTCCATAGTCTCTTCATAGCAAGTTATTGCAAGACAGAAATGTGGGATGAAGGTGTGAGGCGATGTGCGTGAACACTGAACTGGCCGTATGTGGGCACAGAGACACAAACAAAATACAGAATACAACACAGATTTTTCATACATGCTCTATTGGTTTATCTTAGGGTAGATTATCAATTAGGTTTTCGACTGTAGTGATTGCCATTTGTGTGCTCTTTTTACTCTCTGGCTTTCTGTTTATCGTATTCATCTCGACACTAACACAAGCTCACTGAAGCTGAACTTTGAAAGACTTCAACCTGAACATATTTTGTATTAAGCACATTAAAATGTCAAATCATTTAGTGATTTTTCACTGTAAAATTCAAATCTGCAGCCCACCAGTCGCTCATGCCGCCTTAATTTTGGTCATTAATCCGACCCAGTTTCGATATATTCTGTCCTACAGTTGGTACATCAAAATACGGGAGCAATAGGAGCAGGGATACAACTGATACCACGACTGTATTCACTCTGACAGACAGCCCCACCCGGCTTTTTCTTTCAAATATGATAAGATATGGTACTGATGAAGGACAAGGAAGCACGGTGGTTATTTTAAGACTTTGGGAACTGTCGCTTGTAAAGCTAAAAAAAAAGAAAAAACAAGAAAAGAAAGAAAAAAGTTAGTGTGAGCCAGAAGAGTGAGGTTGTATGTGTGCAGTGTGTGCGTGAGTAACGGGCGGAGTGGGGGTTTCGGGGACGGTGGGAATGGAAGAGGAATGTCAGAAAGCCAAAGAAGGGGAAAGAATGAAAACAAAAAAGCAAAGAAGTGGTTTATGCCCACAGAACAAAGATGGAGAGAGGGGTTTTTTATAATTGGCCTTTTCCTTCGGGTCCCAGACTCACTGGCTGAGAGGAGGAGACAGAGGGACAGAGGAGTGTGTGTAGTCTCCATCCAAATCACACACACACACACATACACAGACCGCAAAGATGGGCCACACTGTGGAGAACTCCAAAAACACACTCGGCTGGCTCTAGGATGGAGGTGATGAAGAAACCTTCCCAAATGATCATTGTCTTATTACCAGCAACATACTTCTTCCACAGCCGACCTCGATTTACCAACAGAAAACACACACTTCCATTCACATATGGCAACACAAACTTCCAAGCTGTGACAAAAGCTTCTAAAAACACATCGGTTTTTCCACGTTTAAAGTGGTACATGTGAACATCCGAGCAGGTTAGCTCTGGGCCACGAGGTTCCCAGTGGGTAGCTGTGATTCGCATTAGACAAACTTGACCTCGGTGTACCGGGGAGAATGTGTGTGTGTGTGAGAGAAAGAGACAGAGTGTGTGTGTGCTTGTGTGTGTGTGTGTGTGCACTGCGCAAACCACCTTGGAAAGCCCCGTTCTTTAAAAGCCATGTGGGTCTGCATGGCCTGCGGGGCCTGCTGTCTCATAGTTTATTCAGCTATTTCTGGAAGCGTAGAATATTTCAGAGTTTCGGTACGAAGAAAACTTGAGAAAGTTTGTTTTATAGGTTTACTCTCTCATAGTAAAGTTCAGGGAAATCAGATGCAGGTATTTTTGGTACTGTTTCTAAATCCCGGGGCAACGTCTTTACTTTATGGATGATTGTCAAATATGGGGTCCAATTGTTACATACTTCAGTTAAAATACTTTTCTGTCACTTTTGGTATGCTGCTGTCTCAAGTTTTCTTTTGCAGACTTATTTCTTTTATGTTTCTTGTCTTTATCACACCTGATTAACCTCATGTACTTAAGGATTCTGTTTGTTTAACATTCAAATGACTGTGTCATCATGTACAGGAAAAGGATGGATGGATCTTATTTACTATAAGATCCATCCATCCATTGTGTTGTATCCTTTATCAAATCCATGCATCAAAGCTTCTTGGTTAAATTAGAACTGAAGTACCGATTTAAAAAAACAAATGGGAAATAAATATGGATAAATAACACACACTGTTCAGGTTCATTGAAAGCAGAGTACAGTAAATGAGGCATGGAGATACTGTCTGTATTCGTTTAAAAAATCCGCTTGTGTTGTTGTGCAGGCAATGCTTTGTTCTGGTGTCGGATTTGCATAAAAAGTGATAAGATACTAGCAGATCTGGGCCTCTCGACACACACAGTCAGCCACTCAGACGGTAGGTCAGAGATGTTTTCAGTGAGCAGACTGCAGAATCTACAGTTGCAGTGTCTAGTTTCCACATGATGAGAGTGTAATCCTGGCAGGTTCCTGCCTGCTCCTTTGTTTTCCTCCTCGTCTGACTCATCCCTCCAACCTGTGGGAAGCAGGGCGGGATGGACTATGTCACTGTCATAACTTGGGATTACTGTCTACAATACACCTTCCTCAAAGGAATGGGCAAGACATTCAGGAGTTCCTGTCCTCCTGTCGGCTTTTGTCCTTTCAGTTTTCTCAGATTCCACTTTTTTTGTCTCCTATCAGACTCTGATAGGGGACAGAGATGTATCTGGCCCTCACCTGCAATTTACATACATAAAAATCAGAATTATACACCACTGAGTTCAAGTTAAATTCAATAATCTCTTGTGTAGAAAAAGTAATATCACCAACTCTAATAAGAAATCCTGTCCACAGCAACTTAATCTGAATTAAATGAACCTTTAACCAAAGTTTTGAGAGGGTAAAAATGATCACAATCCAGTTATACAATCAGCAAAGTGCAAATTTACGATTATCACAAACACTTGTTTGTGTAACTTTGCTTACAGAGGCGTTCCTTAGTTTCACCACTGCTCCGCCTTGTGCTTTTGCCTCCAGGAGGATTGCTCACAGGTTAGAAAAAGTAAATCTTGGTTTTCTTTTTTGCAGGGGACCTGAGGTCTATCAGTTCACGGGCACTTTGGTTTCCTCAAATATGAATAATACTCAGTTTGAACTTGCATGGTTGTTGTTTCACTTGCCAAAATGTTGAATGCTCAAAAACATTTTGTAAAAAAAAAAGTGACCTGGCTGTAATTCTTTTTTCAGATCTCAGTGATCACCATGACTGTAGTTTGCTCTGAGGGGCAACAAAAAAGCTCAAAAGCAAAGTAATTCCACCTGTACAATTACACTGGAAGAAAGAACAGTGAAAAAGCTTTTTTTTTTTTAAATGTACTTAATGTGTCTACAAAAACTAAAACACACAAAGTAAAAATTCAAGATCTATGAAAAGAAAAAAAGAAAAAAAACAAACAACTTTTATTTTAAAAAAGCAACACTTTTCAGTGGTATTTTAACTTTTGACTTTTGACTCTAGGGTTTTTGTTCAGTCTTCAGCAGACTAAACAAAAGTCTACACACTAATAATTTTAAAAAACATAGAATAATATAGAATGACACATTGTAATGTGTTACAAAATCAGTTCCCTCTTGCCAACCGGCCCTTTTCCATCTTTATTTTGTGTGTGAATCCCAGGTCTTATCAGCCGACACCTGCGCCGCTGCCTAGCTTTAGCAGACTAAATCCAGCCGGATCCCAGTTAAACACCCTGGGATTACGACGCAGTTTAACACCGCAGCATTGAGACTTTGGGCCTGAATGCCTCTGTGAAGCCGCGCCTCCCAGCACGGCACAATCGAGCCGCCGTGCCCCTGTTTGATTTGACGTGTGGTGGGGCTTAACAGCCAGAAAAACACCTGTCTTTCACAGTCGGCTTTTGCCGAGGGATAAAGCATCCCTTTTAATCGGGGACGCCAACTCCTTTTTTTTAAATTACCAAAGGGTGTGCTACCCTGGGATAATTAGTTAATGACTCCAACGCAGCCCGCAGCGACGTATGTCTTTATCAGAGCTGTTGACTTGAGTTCTGACATGTTATCAGTACCAAAGAAAAACAATTTTAGCCTCTTTCAAGATACTACACGCCGCTACAATAAAGTCGATGGTTTACCCCCTTCGGGGTGGAACGGTGACATCAAAAGCACGGCACACACTGCTTTTCCTCTGCACTGAGGGGAACTTAACAAAGCATAAAAGGAAGGTTTAAAACTCATCTTCCTCAGTACCCACACGCAGAAATCCACCTGGCAGGACACGACCTGCAAGCAAGTAGAGCTTGTTTGAGAAGTTAAAAAGGGGCTTCTTGTCAAAGACCAAGTCTGACGTGTGTTTTTACTTTGAAGGGGTTTGAAATATTCCCTATATTCCCCAGGAGTGGAGATGTGCCCAACTAAAACAAGGCCGGTAAGAAAAAACAAACGAAGATCGGAGTATTTTCGTGTGGAAGAAAAGGAGGAAGTGCTCAAATCCGTGTGCCAACAGTTCAAAAGACTTTGGTTGAAGGTTGGAGGGGACACACACACACACACACACACACACACACACACACACACACACACA
>JABUIW010000025.1:5507339-5518014 GCA_013363375.1 Menidia beryllina | reverse complement strand
ACACACACACACACACACACACACACACACACACACACACACACACACGCACACACACACCAGAGGGAAAGGAGAGCACTGGAGGAGCGGCACTCACACGGAGATTGAGTTACAGCCGAATTAGATCTGAGCTGTGGGAACCAGCACCTTCTCTCAGACACACACATTGACACGCACGCACGCACACGCCCGCGCGCGCACACACGTGTCGCTTCTTGACACTGCAGACGAGCTGGGACACACGCTGAGATGACACGGCATGTGTGTACACATTCTCACACGCACACAGTGTCCCAAACACACATGCACCGACAGATGCTTATAAACAAACACACGGCCGTGAACAGATGCAGGCCTACCACCCCCACCACCCCCCCATCCCTCCCATCACACGCACAAAATATGACATCAAAGTAATCTATGTCACGCCAGAAATAAAACACAAGCATGAACATGACACGACAGAGTGTGTGTGTGGCTGGATTAACAGAAATAATCACAAACAGAGATCTGCAGCCATTAAAAACACACACACACACATTTCTGTCACTCGTGGACACAACAGAGAGGGAAAGCCTGAGGAGGCGAGTTTATATCTGGCCACACAATGCGTGTGTGGAACTCTGTGTGTATAGAAGGCCTTGACGGGAAGACGTCGGCCCTAAATAATGTCAGCGTGAAAAGAAAAAGGACAAGGAGAGAGAGGCCGCGACAAAACACAAGCCAGTAAACTCTCCACGTCTAAACTGCCCTAATGTCTTTCCATCTGTGTGTTTACGTGTGTGTTTATTTTGTGTACCCTGACAGTCAAAAAGCGCATGTCTCCTCGGACATGAATACACACACTCTTGCTATCCAAGCCTCCACTGAGCGCACAAACAGTTAGAAGGATGGAAGACTTCCGCACTAATGTCAATCGCATGTCATATTAGTCTAAATTTCCAACTGCTGCTGCACACAGATAAAAAAAAATAAGGATAACCTGGTTTGACAAACTTTGATATGAACAGATATGTGGTCTAAATGATTCTTTAAATGGCTTTTTGTTGGTGTTGAATGAAAAAGGCCTGAGTCATTACCTTCTACAGATTAAAAGAAAATACACAGCTCCTGATTTTTCCCTGATTTAAAACACCACACACAGAATCCATCATGTCTTAATTCACTTTGTGTTTTTTTAATCGATTAGCTCCTTGGAATTTTAGGTCGGTCGCAAGGTGCAACTTGTCCTCGAGTTATCACTGAATTCTGCACATTGCTCGTGTGGTTATTCACCTGGTTGTTCTTAGGTTTGAAGAGAGAGTGATCGGAAAGAAAATGGCTGGCTTTTGACAGATTGACACCAGTGTGGTAGTTAGCGCTATCACCGAAAAACGAGAGGATTTTGGATCAAATTCCGACTGAGGCCTCTTAGACAGCATATTAGCATAGTCTCCTTATTTGGCCACCCAAAAACTTGAATATTAGATGAAGTCATGACTGAACTGCCTGTAGGAAAGAGATGTTTCACTTGCTTGTCTCTGTGTTGCCCCAACGATGGGCCGGCAACCTGCTCAGTACTTGTTTGGTACTTTCTCAAAGACACTGTGTGGAAAGCGCTTCCATCTCCGCATATTATTGGAGATCTGGAGGAACTGACATCTCTGACAAGTCGGGACATCTCTGCCTCAGAGACCTTAACCCTTTAAAGCCCGATCCAAGAATAAAACAAAACAGAAAATTATTAGATATATCTAATTGTGTGCAACAGGATTTTGAGCAGAGTTTTTACCATTGAATTATGCAAAAGCTGTCAGACGCAAAACATTTCAGAAACCGTATGTATCAAATATGATACATTTGGCATTACAGGGTTAATCAAATAATAGTTTGACAACAATAATGTGGGTAAAGTGCCTTTGTTTTTTGATTAAATCTACTACTTTCAAGTTTTTCTTGCTAGGCTTTAATTGTTTTTCGTGCAGGGTCACAGAGGAGATAATGGTAATCGTCTCTATTAAAGTTCGCTCTCCTTGACCTGTGGTCACATGGCTGTGAGCACCGGGCCATTAGAGAGCGGCAGAGGGCCCGACACACAGACGAGGTCAAGAACATGTATGCACGACCACCTCTGTGCGTGTTTCATGCCCACACAGAGGGGCGGCAGCGGGGTTTTCCCCTGCAGCTGTGACCATACGATTACCGGTCCTCCCACTTTTATTTTTCACGTCAAATAAACTGAACGCACAAACACTTAAACTTCCCCTCCCCGACTACAAAGAACGCACACGTACGCTCGCACCACGCCGCCATCCGTTCGGCCGCAGGCCCGCGGACACACACTGCCGGAGTGCCAGGGGAGAGGGAAAAAAAAAAAAGGGGAGTGCAAACAAACTCTCCCCAGGTCCAGGGGGCTCCGGTTTCAGCCTTCCGTTCGCCGTTTAGCTGCGAGGGGGCCATGGGAACACGGAGCGCCGGGGGCCCTGAGTCAATAAGGAGCAGCGGCCCAACACAATGGAGGCCTGCCCGCAGACAACACCGCTGACAGACACTCACACAAAAGGGCCTGTGAATGGGGAAGGGAGGCGTGCGCACGCACACACTCGCGCACATGAACACACACTGCTAAAAAGAATAGGGCGATGTTGGGCTGCCTTCAATGCTTGGTTTGATGATTACTTCTGCGTTTGTGTATGGTTGTGTGTGTGTGTACACGTATGCCCATGCACACAACAACTGCTCATTGCCCATGAGGAAATAAACACAGAATAACACACTTTCAGGACAGCCTGTACCACATAAAAAAACCTGACCAACGCGTATTAGCGGGCCGCGTCGTCGGTGCATTCTTGGCATTGGTTTCGGTCTGTTTTTAGCCCAACGTGTGGAATTCACTGGCCTCCGTCCCTCAGATAACATTTGATAAATTTGTCACAGAAAATTGGACCGTCAGCTGCGTTATAATCCGACAGAATAGGAAAAAATGTGTGACTCCCGAACCTGAACCTGAACGCCGACGGTTGAAAATCAGCTTTTTTTTTTTTTCCCGGATGCCAGGGAACATGATGACTGGATCTGTTAGCGCAGATCTTATGGTACAAACATGTCCACCTGGGAGGGAATTAAGGACTTTGTTGTATGTGTCAACACCTTGCTCACACAGCAAGGGTTTAAACAGGGCTGGACAGTGTTAACTCTCACTGCATGTACATGGAAAAATGAGCCAAACGCAGAGAAAATACTAAATGAAGACTTAAAACTCAATGCTCAAAGGAAGATTTTCCTTGCCTGTGTCGCCTAGTGCTTGCTCATGGTGGGAATTGTTGGGTTTCTGTAATTAACTTCAGAGTAGGGTCTGACCTGCTCTGTTTGTAAAGCGCTGTGAGACAACTGTTGTTGTGATGTGGCGCTATATAAATAAAATCGAATTGAATTGAATTAAATTGAATGCAAAGCTGACTGTGATTCTTCCACTTACAGTGGCACAGTGTATATTTCATCAATGCATCAATCAATTGCAGGATTTGAAGAGCTGGAGCAGTAGCTGTGCTTGGCTTACTGACTCTGCAAAGGGGAAAATGTAAAGACAGGTGCTGCCATCTGGTGTCAGCCCACATAAAAATGGGGACATTTTAAACCAGCAGGTGGCGGCACATTCAGGAAAGCAAAAGAAATACATCAAGTTAAAAGGGGGGAAAGGGTCCCAGTCATTCAGAGATGTAACAGTGTATCCTGGAGGTAAATTTGGTTACAAAAAAAGAGCAAAATGAGCCGATCGTTTTTAAGTCATGTGGGTTACTGTAAATCTCAGATAACATCTCCTCCTCACCAAGAATGACTTGCTCTGACTGCTGTGCTGTTATCTCCTAACCACAGGTGTGTCAGGGTGAACTATGTCACCCTGCGGGCTGTTATTTACCGTTTAGGGCAGTTAGTGGACGGCGTACGGATTTAAAGACGGCCTCATTCACGGGGCTGTTTGTTTTGCTGGGCGAGGTAGAGGTTTTTCCTAAGAGGCACATTTGTAAACTTACATAAACTTCGTGTCTGTGTATAAATTTCCTATCTTTGCAGACTCGGGGTCCACGTGGGTATTATCTACCTTTTCTATCTGTGACCCTGCAGCTGGGACTGGTGCATAGCTGACAGTTACTTATATATCTGAGATAAGGGGAAGGCAATCACAATCCAGCTCAGTCTGCTCGGTTGTGACATAACTTTGGCTTATTTTCTAACTTGGAATTGATTTGCAAAGGCAATAGGATCACAGGCTGAGGCAAAAAAAAAAATTGGACAGGGAGGTTAAAGCAATATCAAAGTTTTATTCGTAAAATGTAGTATAGAGAGGAACAGTAGTACAATTCAGACAGAAAAAAGGAGAATGTAGTTCCATCTTTGAAAAACCTTTGATAAAAACGTAAAAAGAGTAACCTGAATTTGCTTTGTGTTCGGAGGGCACTGAGGTGCGGCCCGAGTTTTGCATCGCGGTTAAAGTTCGAGAGAAATTGAAAAATACAACCTTCTGCAACAGCGTAAAAAAATACAGCTGGGGAAAAAAAACCTCTGCTTTACATCTGTAGTGTTTTTGCTTTTTTTCTTATTTTTTTTGTTTCGTGTGTGTTTTTGTCCATATAACAAATACAGCATTAAAATCTAAAATGATACATCATAGGTTTGAATTTCATTCATTACAGTAAAATCAGTAGGATGGTAAATAGTATCAAAAGAACAAACATGACAACGAGATGGTGAGATGGACAAGCACACAGCGTGAACGGAGAAAGCGGAAGGTTAAAGTCCACGGAAATAAACCACCGAGGCGGGAGGTTTCTAGTTGACTGATCCATTAAGGAAACCCACTTGTGAATAGTATATTCTTTACATATACATATATATATATATACATATATATATATATATATATGTATATAGATTACAATTTCCCCCCCACAGTGAGTTGAAGATGAAAGTGACACAAAAAAGGATGAACATTTCTATGACTCAAAAAATATCTTCTTCCACTGAGAGCAAAAGGAAGTTACACATCTTCGGCATTAGCACTTCAGTACATACTGTAGATTCCACTGCATACGAACAGATACTGCTGTTCCAAGGTTTAAACCCGCAAACAATCCGTGTTTCTTTATAAAATATGTGCTGAATGAAAAGAACCCGGGGAGAAAAGGGAACGTGGGTGGAAAAAGGACAAACTTAAAAACAGGTCTCACGGGTAAAGTGAATGATTCCGTAGCATTTAAACATTTAAAAATCTCAACAATTACAGACACGAGCAAGGATTTTCTACACTAAGCAAGTATTCACCTGGCTTTTCTCATACATTATATTTCAACAATAATTAAAAACAACAATTTTGGTTGGACAAATAGAAATTAACAGTCTTGATTGCATTTTGGAGTCTATATATATGTATGTATGTGTATAAATATATATATATATACATATGTATATATATATGTGTGTACATATACATATGCATTTATATATACATATATTCACATATAATATTAAATAACAAAAACAAAACGTCTAATAAAAAAAATTGCGCATTGGAAGAAGGACAACAGTTTTTATATAGTTCCATTCAGACCCGCTTTCTCGGGAAACATTAAAAAAAAATTATTTTCATGAACGCAAAAAGTAAGTGCATGTCTATGAGGCGCCATAGAGCTTCACTTTTTTGTGGAACAAAGTGTTTTCTACCTGGCAGACCTAAAAACAAACAAAAAAACAAACGAGTTAAACTGATGACATTTCTCTATACCTGTTATAAATGGAAAATGGAGTTCTTTCAACTTAAAAACGTCACAGATGGGGATTTCTGTACATTTCCTCCTCGCTAATGACAAACGACCATATGATTCAAAATATATACGTATATATATATACTGTGTTTACTTTAAACCTCAGTACCAAATATAAACAAATGTAGACAGGTATCCATGTCAGCTTAGGTCCTCAAAAATGTCAAATGCAAGTACTGCCGGTAGATTTACAAAATGGTATGTGTGCGTGTGTGTGGGTGTGTGCATTAAATAAAATAAAAAGCTTAAAAACAATGGCAAAGCATACCTGATAGTCGCCGTAGCACAACAGTGTTCTATAGTTTAAGCTGATTACATATGCATAACTGAGTCAGTTTAAGCTTTATGATTATAAACATCATATATAGCCTGTAGGTCCAGTATTTTGCAACAAGCATTACAGCACCAAACGTTTCATCATTTGGCAAAATTCAAGCTTTAAGTGAAAGTCAAATGCTCTTGTTTAATAATAATAATATTAATAATAATAAAGTGTTATTGTGACGCCTGTGATTTGTATAAAGCTAGCAATAACATTTCCCCTTGTACTTTCTCTTTTTTTTTGTTATATCATCTTTTTCCCCATATAATAAACCCAATGTTTTTTTTTTCTTTTAAGCGTATTCAGTAGTTTTTTGTTTCCTGCTAAATCTTGGTGTGCGGTCTGTTTGGCACAATACCACAGCCCTCTTAAATTAATCATAAATATGGCTGTGATACATTAGAGTTACAAAACAGATTTTTTTGGTTCCAAGATTTGTGCAGGGAAAGAGGAGAGAAAAAAAAAAAGACAAGTATAATATAGTATTTAGCGCATCTAAACAGGATCTACAGAGCCAGTTTAAATCTTCCTGTGGACAATAATGCTCTTCTTCCACGTACTTCTACAAGCAACACACTGTCAGACGGAGGAGAGCAGCAGCGTTTACTGTGCCTCCGCTCACAGACAAAAAAACAACAGAAATACAAATTATAGCATTTGATAAGACCATAATAACCTCTCTTCATAAATTAAATAATTAATATTTCTTTGTTTTAGATGATTGGCCTACCTCAACTCAAAAATTACATCACCCCTGCCCAACTCGCACCCAAAGAACAGGAAATAAAAATACATCACTAAAAACCTGATTCGTCATATTATTCGTCACTAGAATCGTCCTCCGCTGGGCCCAGAGCTGGGCACATCTTTAATAATAATAAAATCTATACATCTTGGAGTTCCCACTCTTTCAAAGCTTTACAAAGGAAAGAAAAAGAACAAAAAATCCATCTTTGTTATATACTTGCACAATTAAGTAACCTCAAGGTTTGATAGCACTTTGGAGTTGATTGTTTACCAGCTAGTTTTTGTGTACATATATATTTAAACATCAACTTTTTTTTGTTTCGGTTTTTTTTTGTTGTTGTTGTTTCTCAAGCTTGTTAGAATTCTTAGTCCTCCTCTGGGGCAGCACCAGCGTTGCCCTCGCCCCAGTTTGATTGGTCATTGTCGGTGGGCTCCTCCCCCTCCGCGTCCTCCCCTTCCTCCACGTCGAACTCCTCGTCCCGGGGAAACTCCAGGCCCTCCATGCCCTCCATGCCTTCCATGCCCTCCAGGCCCTCCTGGGTGGCCTGGTGCGAGTCGGCGCAGTCCGCGCACACGCCGTAGCGCCGCGAGCCGTGGCGGATGCCCACGCTGGCGGCCAGCATGAAGATCTTCTTGCAGACCATGCACTTGTATTTTTTGTCCTTCTTGTGCACCTGAGAGAGAACAAATAGAAAAAAAAGAGGACAGGATAGAGGAGAGGGGTGATTCTTCTGAGTCATTAGTAAATAAGACTTAATGGCATTTACCAATACAACTTTAAAGTGTGTGTGTGTGTGTGTGTGTGTGTGTGTGTGTGTGTGTGTGTGTTACACGAACCCAAACGTCTTGTTTGGATTTTGTCAGAAGAATCTTTTTTAAAAATAGCACATCATCAAGGGGAATTTTTTGGCCCATTTGGACTTGTCCAGGCAAGCAAATGGATTATGTCAGAGATCCAGGTCCAACTCAGACAAGAGGATGAGAAGAGAAAGGAGCAACATGTGCAAAACGATCTCTCCCTGAATCCATTTTTACGACCTGGCCAACTAACTCTGGACATCTGCTCGGGAGTGCTGCTTAACCAGGCGAGTGTCAGAAAAAGCTGCTGGGCTGCATTAGTGGTATCACTAAGGTGAGCTTTATTCTCCCCTCTCTGCTCAGCCAGCGCTCAGCAGGGGGGTCTCTGATTTTGTCATGGCACTACCAAGAAAATTGCAGCCTTGCCGTTATGTTAAAAAGAAGAGCAAAGGTGAAAAATCTGCTGAAATGAGCTGTTTTTACCATCCTGAGCTGCAAACTGTGATCGGTCAAATCTATGAAATATATCATAGGCTTGAATGTGGTTTTCTCTGAAAGGGAGCACAATTCTACTTTTTAAAATGTTTTTTATTAATGATATATTTAGTGCAAAAGACAGAAGTCCCTTATAAATTCTAAGCTGCTGGTGAGTTTGGGGGCTCAGAAAGTTAACAGGAAGACGCCCATTTCCTTTTTCAAGATGAGCTCCCTCTAAACTAAATGGCTTGGCATGCTTATCTTTGAAACAGTCCACCCATTTTTACCCATTTTTTGTACTTTAAGAGCAGCTCTCCCGCACTCCCTAATTGCCAAAATAAAAAAAAAACGCGCAAAACTGTGCGCTCACTCCCTGCTGGCGTCTGGCAGGCCTCAGAAGGGGCTCCTCGCACGGCGGCAAAAGAGATGTGAGTGAACGTGTGTGTGTGTGTGTGGGACTCACCAGGGAATGTCTCTTTACGTGCTCGCGGCGGGTGAACAGCTTGCCGCAGATGTCGCAGCTGAACGAGCGCACACCCGAGTGGATGATCAGGTGCCTCTTGAGTGTGCGCCGGTGCTTGGCGATGTAGTTACAGTGGGGGCACTTGAGCTTATTGAGGGCTAGGTGTGAGGACTCACCTGAGCAAAGAACAACGGCGACACACAGAAGAAGAGGATGGTCAACGAGAAACAGGATACAGTCAGAATGAAACATCAAATCAACTAGAAGTTACTTTCGACCGATAATGCAGACAACAAGATAATTATCCTGAAAGCTGCTCTTCCATTTGATAAAAGGGAGTGTCTGGAGCACAAATTCTGTGTATCAAGTCATCGGGTTAGGATGCGGTGACCATTACTGCTAAAACAAACCACAAAATCTGATGCATCATATATCCTCTACTAATAAGCACCTCGTCATGGCCCTTCATAGGCTGTTGCTAAGTAACCGCTGTTTTTCGGTGGGACAATTTAAAGATGTCGTGGCATCAATAGGGAGGATGCTTATCCGCGTTACGAGTGAATATAAAGCGGCGAAACCTTTTTAAAAAGGCTCCTGAGGGGTTCGTGTCTCCGTGCTAAGTCAGTGGGGTAACATGGCCCATCCCTTTGTTTGAGCCAGAGATCACACAACAGAGGCGTTGTCAAGGTAGGTTGCCAGGAGGGAGGAGGGGGAAATGTTGATGAGAAACAGGTCACCTGCTTATTCGCTTCGTGTGTGTGTGTGTGTGTTTGCTTTACACAGGCCTAGAAGAACCTTGTGGAGGAGCTACAGGCTTACACGCACAGGTTTATATTTTCCTAGACATTGATTATCATCAGGAGGAGCAAAGGTAAACTGCAACAAGAGGTTACGATTTAAATTTTTTGAGGACGACCAGGGTGATCGACATTTCTGTGTTCATAGGATTCATATCCAACTTTAACAAACGGGACTGAGGTTTCCTGTGGTCCGTCTCATTCTTGCCTAAACTCCAACCGACCAGTATACCAGTAAATTAGAACCAGCTGCGTTACATTACATGTGTAATGGGCCATTTGTTTTAAAACAAAAGAAATGTATGAATAAAGAACATATGATCGACACTATTCATAATGCTCATATACCCCCTTCTCTGAAAAACTGAACTCATTTGGAATTTCATCATCAAACTTAGTGTGCTGCATTTGTCAACAGATGGTTAAGCAGCTCACAAATCAGCTAAGGGGGATGCATTTACTTAGAAAATGTTAATTTCTCCTTAACCTCCTCCTCGTTTCTTTTCACGTTGCATTCCTGTCGATGGAGGAGTTTCATTTTAATCTGTTCAAACCACACACAACACTGTACTAACGGGCAAAGAGCTACTTGGTGGATTTCAGTGACTAAAGCAATCATTCGTTTTAAATATCCAGGGTTTTAGCCCTGCTGTGGAAAGCAACAAGGCACTGGGGGTGAGAAAACACCTGGACCTTCCTTGTTGGGATTCTTCCAGAAACGAGGCGGAGCCTTGCAAAAAATCTCATGCAAAATACGTTTCCCCGCCGTGAGCCTCGAGAGTGACATCTTACCATTCTCCCAGGACTCCCCTTGCTGTAAGTCTTGGATGATGCTATACTGGATCTGATTGGCCAGCTCTGGGAAAAGGGGAAGGGGGGGGGGGGGGGGGAAAAAGGGGGAGGAAGAAAGAGAGATGAGAGGTGGTTGAGAGCCTGAGGGGTGCACACCTCACAATGTCTTGTGTACACAACTAACCGACCCCCCACACCAAACAAAAGGAGGTTTTGGCGAACGACAACATGGGCAAACACAAACGGCCGGAGCCCTCCTGTATGTAAAGCAGTGCCACGGCAGCCAGCGAACCGGGAGGGAGGGGGTTAATTAGAGAAAGAAAGTCCAGCCCCTCGCACGGGGTCATCTTACACTCAGCTTTTGTAAGCACCTGTGTATATACTCTTCCCAAAGCATCAGTGCTTTAGTGCCCATTAAAGACACACCCCTCTGTGTGTGTGTGTGTGTGTGTGTGTGTGTGTGTGTGTGTGTGTGTGT